>JAVJIF010009984.1:0-132407 GCA_038442645.1 Agave tequilana | reverse complement strand
GTTATGATAGATTAAATATTTCAAATTTTACAAATAAATTGTTTGGGCTAGGAAAGGTGCTAACCCCCATGGACCCAATAAGGTATTGGTATCAAAATCCACCCCTATTGTATTTGATGTAGGTGTGGGCTCTCACATGACGTGAGAGGTATTGGTGTCTTGATGGTGGATGCGTTCCAAGTTATATGGTGACACCTTAGGATGCATCACTTTCAAGGAAAGTTTGGTGGGAGGATCACCATAGTTTGGAGACCTAGAGATTAGCCCTATTTGTTTTAGTAACTATTTCTAACTCTCATTTATGTTTACATGCTTTCATATTATTGATTTTTAGTATGTCTTGATCTTCAATGTTCATTATATTAGTTGCAATTAGACTTGTGATATACATAAATAGTCTTTTGAGATACACCCATATTCATATGGATTTACATTTTGTGTTCTCACTATAGTTTAGTTATTATGTATATCCTAGTCTAAAATATGTGCATTTAATATAATGATCACATTGGATTATGTTTTCTTTTATGCTTCATGTTTTTGATTACTTGTTTTAATGTAGTTTTCATTAAAACTTGTGTATATCTTTGTACAACTAGTGAGCCACATTAGATTATTATATGTTTGTGCTATATTGATCATTTGTACTCATTAGGTGTACTTGTACAGCCTAGTTTTGATGATCCTTACATTTTAACTTGTATTCCTTATTTTTGTACATGTTTTTCAAAAATGTATCTATCTTCATGTATATATAATTTTGTCTTAAACTATTAGATATACATGTCTATCCTAGAGTCACTTGCCTTTCATGCAAAACTATTATGGACTCACTTGTGTTTGGGATATGTATGTATACTTCTACTTTAGACAAAACATACATATGCCTTGAAGTTTTTATTATTTTGAAGAAAATTAAATTTTATGTTTTCAGATTAGAAAGAAATTTCATTGAGCTTATTGCCCTATTTTCATGATTTTGTTGATTACATAATTCTTGCACTCACTTTATTTTTGTTTACTCATGATTTTATTTTTTTGTAGACCTTGAGTGTCAATTATTGTGTGATTTTCATATTTTTTTATGGGATACTTATTGTTTTATTCCTTATTTGAAGGATTTCGTACTAGTTTTTAAAATTATCCTTAAACTAGTTTTTATTCTTCATGTGGTAGTGATTTTCAAACTATGCTAAAATATTTTCAAATCATATTTTTGAAAACCCTAACTTTCAAGGGCGGATGGTTGGGAGACCATGCCTTGTATACCCTTATTGAATATCTTTTAAACTTGTGCATGAATAGGGTGGTAGGTATGATTTATACACATGATCTTCATGTTATTTTATTATTTTTGTATACTCATATGTGTTTCCTATATATGTATGCTTCAAACCTCAATTAATATCAATTTCAATTGGTATTTTCAATTTCATACATACATATATTGATTCACTGTGCTAGCTTTACAATATTTTACATTTTTAAAAGCACAAATTATATTTATGGTAAGCTTGATTTTTTTTCAAATGTTAACTGGTATCTTTACAAGCCTATATATTGATTTCAATTGGTATTTCATTTTGATATCAAATAAAATACTTCATGTTTCACCTTCTATTGGTATCAAAATTTACTATTGGTATTTAAAAATTTTTCTTTCAAGTGGTACCAACTTTTGTTTTTGTCAACTACAATTTGATTTCATTGGTATCAAAATTTATTTTGTTGACTTAAGAAATTTCCAAATTTTGTTTTAAGTATCATCAAAATTTTTTTTAAATTTGTTGATATATATTGCCTATATGCAAGGGGGGCTTAACATCTCTTCTATATATAGATTCATGTTGAGTGTATCTCACATTGAGAAGCTTGACCTCTCTTCTTTATGTGGTACACGTTTGTAGGGGAGCTTAACATCTCCGCTTATATATTATATATTATACTTTATGGGAGTTAGGGTTAGTCATCTCTTCTTCATGTAATGCATGCATGTAAGGAGAGTTAACTTGCCGTCTCTCCTCTTCATAAATGTATATCATATATACATCTTTATTGTTTTTTGTCTTCGCCCCTTTGTTAATGAATTGACAAAAGGGGAAGAAGAATTTTGAGAGTTTATATATGCATATTTATAACTTTATTTATGCATATATGTTTGTCTTTTGTTTATGTAGTTTATTGAATATCCTTATTGTTTATTGCTATGCATGAGTTAAGGGGGAGCTTCTATGAAGCTTATCTTTAATCCATGCATATAACTCAATGAGTTTTGTCATCATCAAAAAGGGAGAGATTGTTCGCCCAAAGGCCCATCGCTCTAGTTTTGATGATGATTAACTCATGTAGTTATAGTACTAATGATCTTGTGTTTATTTAGTCTTAGATATTTGATCAAGATCTTAGTAGGTGTTAGCTTCAATAAAGGAGTTTTGGGGAGCTAACACATGTGGATTCAAGAGCTCGCGTATCAAGATCGCATCTAGCACTCGGTTGGAGTCAAGCTCTTTAGATCGTGTTTGGATCGGGTCGTCTTGAAGATAGGATCGACAAGAAGACTCCGGTTTGTTTAGTTTGTTTAGATCTTGTGTAAAAATAGATAGTGTTGATTTGCTCAAGTTCAAACACACAAGTTTAATATGTTTTGGTTTTCAGTTTAACCGGTTTTGAATTTTGAGTTTACATATATATGATTTTCATGAATAGATAGAATCAAAACAAGTTTACATGGCTTTATGTATATTAGATTTCATCTATATACATATATGTTTTACATATTTAGAAAAACTTATTTTGATGATCCTATTCATGTGTTTGGAGTTTTGTAATTAACAAAACCTATTTTTAGATTTTATGTCAAAAACATAGATATATCATGTACATATGTATTGGATTATATCCATATACAATTTGCTTCAAATGTATTTCAATATCATGTTTTTGTATTTATACAAGTTTTGGAGAAAACGGTTTTTCATTTCAAAATCTAAGTTTTGGAAAATACTGATTTTGTGTTTAAGCCTAATTTTAATATCACAAAAATGGTTCAAATAGTTTGTAATATGTGTTGATTTTTGGTCACACATATTTGTTATTCAAAGATCTAACAAGAACTTATTTTTGTGGAATTTATGTGTATTTATGGGATTTTATTGGAATTAAAATAACCAAGTTTCAATACCTATAATTCCCAGCCAGATCACACTGGCGATCGACCGGACAGTCGACTGGTTAGTGGTCGGTCTACCGGACCGGTCGACGATGTGCACGAGGCGTGCACAAAGGACCGGCCCCAGTAGGCCGGTCAACCGTGCGGTCGACCGCGCGGTCGACCGACTAAAAGCACCCAACTCTCGGTGTGCTGTTGGTCGACCGGCGCGTCGACCGACAGGCTTGGCTCGGTCGACCGAGCGGTCGACCAGAGGCACAACAGTCAGATGAATGATCGTTGAGCCGGTCGACCGGAAGGGCATTTTAGCCATTCCAGCTGCCAACGGCTCTTTTATTTGGGGGCTATATAAAGGGCTCCTCTTGGGTTGTTTTTAACATGATTTTTGAGAGCAAAATTTTCTATCTTTTAAGTGGTTTAACAGCAAATTTTAGAAGAGTTTTTGTGCCCAAAAGATTTATCTTTTATTTGTTTTCAAGGGTTGGAAAATCAAGGAAAAATAGAGTATTTAGGAAATTGGTTTTGATCTTCATTTCTATTTCATTCTAGTATTTTTTTCCAAGTATTTTTCTTTGTGATTTATTTTCAAACACCTTATTTTCTCACACCTGAGCTATCATCTCTATCCTATCTATAGGATCTTGTTTTTGTGGGAAATATAGTTTGTGGTCTATTGAGATCACCTAGAGTTGTTTGTGATCTTTGAGATCACCAAGTTATAATCTTTCCTTTGCTTTAGTTTTGTGCCTATCCCTCTAAGTGTAGAGGAGATTGTGCTTTGGATTTGTGGCCATCCCTCTTTGTATAGAGGTGATTGTGGTTGAGTTTGGCTTAGTGCCTTATCCCCCTTGTGTAGAGGTGATTATTGTTTTGAATTTGTGCCTTACATCTTGTGTAGAGGTTGTTGTTGTTGTTTGAGAGAGGAGTTGTGTACTCCTAACTTTGTAATTGCAAATTCCTCAGTGGAGGTTCCCTGTGTGGGAGGTCCTGTGTGGACATAGTGAAAATCTTTCTGTGTGAAGGCGGGGACATAGAGCAGTGGCTCGAACCTCGAAACATATCTCGGTGTTTGCGTTTGACTTACTATCTCTAAACTCTATCTCTCTTATCTTGCATTGCTTTATATTGTTCATATCTCTTACATGTTTGGTATTATCTGTGTGCCCATGCTTGTTTGAACCAAGAGAGCTTCATATAGCACCTTAACTCTTATTTAGAAAAATCTAGAGGAGATAGTCCAGAGCCCTTCACGGGGAATTCAGCTACACTCATTGGTTACACATAGTGTGTTGCAATTAGTTTTTAATTCGGCATCATTTGTCTTAGATTAGCTCATACACCTATTCACCCCCCTCTCTAGGTGTATTTTCAGATACCTCTCACCAATCTTGCCCTGACCTGACTGATTAGCTTGTGGTCAAAATCTGCATTATATCTCCTGTGGATAATCAACCAGTTAGGAGTTGTCTAGGTCAAGATTACCTTAGACTAGGCTTGATTGTTTTCTCTTATTGACTATTGGTGAACTTATTTATGATTGTGTTTGTGTATGCAAGTGTGGTCAAGCGACCCTAATTCATCTAGGTTAACTAAAAACACATCACCACCCAAGTTCGAACCAAGACCTGATTTGATTATGGCTCAACTGACATCTTTGCAGGATAGGTTCTATCCCATTAAAACCTCACTTCCGTCCTACATCCAACTTCCATCGGTTGGTGAACACAACTTTGAGCTTAAGCCACAGTTCATCAACACACTTCCTAAGTTCCATGACTTAGAGTCTGAAGATGCTTATTTCTCCATAAGAGAATTTGAGAAAGTATGCTTAATGATGAAAATCCTACACCTTGCAAATGATGCTATTAGGTTGAAATTTGTCCCATTTTCTCTTAAGGACTTAGCAAGAAATGGCTTTACAGCTTAGCGACAGGCTCTATCACATTCTGAAATGGTTTCATCAAGGTCTTCTTGAAGAAATTCTATCCAATTCATAAGACCGCTCTCGTTAGGAAAAATATCATGCAGTTCAAGTAAGAACCTACTGAACTGTTTTGGAGGTACTTTGAACGCTTCAAAGACCTCCTTGTCCAATGTCCTCATCATAGAACAGAGAAATGGCGACAATGCCAAATTCTTTATGACGGTTTAGACTACTCTACCAAGACCCTCTTAGACCATGTGCTAAGGGGAATTCTTACAGAAGGATGAGAATGAAGGATGAGATTTATATGAGAATCTAGCTGAAAAGACCATCCAATGGGAACCAACTAGTGAAAACTCGAGAAATTCAAACTCCATCTCTTCAAAAGGAGGTCTCCACTTAATTGAATCATCCATAACTAACGAGGCTAAATTAGCTAACCTAGCGACTGGAAGTTTTAGAAACTAAGGAACCAAGTTCAGTCAATCAAGTTAGCCCAAACCAATTTCCAACTCCGGGCTGTACATACTATCAAGCCATGAATCATGTGTTTGAGGAGTGTCCTGTGTTTCAAGCTCAGCAACAATATCCTGAACTGGTGAATGCGGCCTTTTCAAGGCCGAACAATGATCCTTACGCACCAATGTACAATCCTGGCCGGAGAAATCACCCAAATTTCTCATGGAGCCAACACAACAATGACCACCCATGTCAAACCATGCAAGCCACTTTCATCATTTCAATAATTCTTTCAATCATCAACCCAACTTTTCTAATCACCATCATAATTCTCCCAACCATCTGCCCAATTTTCAAATTATCAACAAAACTTTTCCAACCAAGCTCCACAATCTTCCTTCCAGAATCCTCAACTTAAAAGGAGAATGACTGACTTTGAGAGAAACATGAAAAGATATATGAAGAACCAAGATTCTCTCATGCAAACAATACAGAGGGTAGAGGTTCAAATGTGCCAATTAGCCAATCTAAAGAATGAGAGGTAAAAAGGTACCTTGCCTAGTCAGCCAATAATGAATCCTAGGAATTCTCAAAGTTTATTTGGCCGAGGATCAATTATTGAATCAATGTAATATTGTTCATACATTGAGGTTAGAAAAGAAAGTTGATAATCTAGTGTCAACACCATCCAATCCCATTCAACACAATCACACTCAAGCATCCACCTCATCTAGTCCCAATTCTTCTAAATTCGACAAATCTGAAACAGATAAGTCAACCATCAGGTGTACAAGCCTATAGTACCATTTTCTAATAGGCTGAAGAACAACAAGCTGAATCCACACATGGATAAGATAATTGAGATCTTCAATCAAGTGAAGATAAATGTGCCACTTGTTGATGCCATTCAACAAGTCCCATCCTATGTAAAATTTCTTAAGGACATGTGCACCAAGAAAAGAAAGACTAATGTACCCAAGAAAGTCTTCTTAGCCATTAACATTAGTGAGCTACTTCGGGTCCGATCCCTGTCAAGTACAAGGATCCGGGTTGTCCCACCATTGCATGCACTATAGGACAAGCCGAGATTAGTTGTGCACTTCTTGACTTAGGGGCAAGTATTAATTTGCTTCCATTTTCAGTTTATCAACAACTCGAGTTGGGCGATCTTAGTCCAACTCAAATCACAATCCAACTGGCTGACTGTTCTGTGAAAGTTTCAAAGGAGAAAGTAATAGTGTCCTTATCCGGGTTGGGGAGTTTATCTACCCAGTTGATTTCATAGTTCTTGAGACACAACCTGTGTCCAATCCTAGGGCTCAAACTCTTGTTATCCTAGGGCGTCCATTCATTGCTATTGCCAATGCTATTATCAATTGTAGGATTAGATCTATGAGGTTAACCTTTGGGGACATGACTAGAGAAGTCAATGTCTTCAATCTAGAAAAACAACCTCGTAAGATAAGAGACCAAATGTTTGAAGTAAACTTTGTTGAAAACAATTGTGATGAAGAAAGTGAAGGTATAGAGAATGAATCTCTATTTCTTGAAGAATTATTTAAGAATGAATGTGATTATATTAATGAGAAGGCATATGTCGGAGATCCTAATTTTAGAGTCCCCTTTTAAAAAAAGAAATTTGATTTGAATATCTTCACTTTCGATGAACCAACCAATGATATATCGCATGAGAATATAATTCAAGAACCTTCGATTAACCTACTCTTTGAAAACCTTTTCAAAGAAGAACTCATGTGTTTGGATGAACCGACTAGGGATATTTTGGTTAATTACATACCTTTAGGGGAAAGTTTTGACCTAAGTTTTGAGGAGATGTATGGAACTGAGTTAGAATTTTAGGCATTCATAGTAAGGAAGTTCCAACTGAGAAGTGTGATGTTAATCATTTTTTGAATAATGGATGTAGAAATATGAGAAAGAAAAGCTTAAAGAAGGTGAGGTTAGGGAGGAAGAGAGCTAAAATGACAAAAAAATTAGCCTCCCCACTATGCCCTATAAGAGAACCCATTGGAATGATGGGAAGAGAGCTAGAGGGATGAGACCTAAAAAGATCTAGGTGTGGGAGAAATATGATGTTGTACATATTTTTGTTTACTATATATATATATATATATATATATATATATATATATAATTTTTTATGCACCTCTTTTACATTCCATTTCATGCATCTATACATTTCTTTTATGCATCTATAACAATGCATGAGATAAGTGTGGGGGGACTCTAACATGACTAATATAACTAAAAAAAATAAAAAATTAATATATATAACTTTTTGAAAGAAAAGAACAATATTTTGATATATTTTTTATAAGAATTAATTAATTTTAAGGAATAGAAAAATCATAATTAGGATTTCTTATACTTGGTCAAAATAAGATGATTTGTTTGATTTTCAAGGTTAGAAAAAAATTGATGAAAATAATTTAGTCTTGATTTTACTTTGAAGAAATATGCACACCTTATACACTTACACACTTAGGATTCAAAAATAAAAATTCTTATGCCTTATAAAAAAAAAGAGAAGAAAAAAAAATATATGTATATATGAAAAATAAACAATCTAATTATTGATTAGATAGGTGCTTTGGCCTAAGCAAGCCTTGGTATTTATACAAAAGATGATTAGATAAGTTTGAAAAAAAATAAAATATATAAATCCCCTTATTAGGCTGGGTATTTGTGCCACATGAAGCATAAGTATTCACACCTAAAAAATAAACATTTTATAAATAAAAATCCTTGGTTTCGTGGCCTTATTTGCTCGAGTGTTTAAGTCCTTATGGGTGTTTTCTCACCTGGTGTCCTAGGACTGTCCGGTTTGGGTGTCACCGACTAAAGACTCGTTACATGGGCAGATTAGAAAGCCTAATGGAATTGAGGAATAAATACCACCAAATAAAAAAAATAAGGCATAAGAGTTAATGTTAAAGAACCCTTAGTCAAAACTTCACGGTACGAAAATGCCTATGAATTAGGGTAAAGTAATAGATTAGATGAGAAATACAATTTAACTCCTTACTTCGATTGATGACATATTTTTGAATCGAGACTAAGTTTAGAAATGAAAAGTTTGATTTTCCTATAACTTATAGATTACTTGAACTCTTACAAATATACTTCAAATATTTTTTCTTTTCAAAATATTTTTCGAAAATACTAACATTTTTTCTCTTTCTTTATGGATTTTGTGGGTGCAATCCACTGAAAACTCTCACGAGACAAAACTCGTCCTCTAGGGGTAACCTATAGGTTTAACTGCTTATTGCACATGCTCAGTGCAATCGAGTGACCTACGAAAGTAGTCTAATAATTGATTAGGATTAGTTTTGATGTTTTGTTCGAGGGCAAGCAAAAGATAAGTGTGGGGGTGTGATCGGTCACATATATTGCATATATATTGTCACATCACCGTGTTTATTATCTAATAAATCATATTAATAAGTCTTATTTTTCTTTATAAAATGCAGGCCCATTGCTAAAGGAAAGGAAAGAGCCCAAAAGTCCATCAAATTGATTTAATTCAGAATAAACTCAAAATCAAAAATTTAGGGCAGATCATGGCAAATCAGAGAAGTTGAAAACCAGCTAAAATGAACTTCCCAAATCAATTGGTTAAATCCAAAGATCAAAGGCCGTTTTGTCAAATTCAGGAGCTGAAACAGGAAAACCAGCAAGAGATAAGGGTAAATCACCAAACCAGGAAGTGCCATCAACCAGGGTGGCCACCTGGCCACACCATGGCCGCGGAAACGCAGCCAAAGCCGCATTTCTGAGGCTTGGTTGAATTTGTTGGCGGACGTTTGCTCCCCCTATCTTCATACGCTTTCCCCTGTTTAGTTTTTCCTTATAAATACTGTATTTTTTAGAGAAAAAGGGACCGGAAATTAGTTTAAGCTTTTCTCTTTATTTTTAGGGTTTAGGTTCTTTGTTAGATAGTATAAAAAAGTTGTATCTCTGTTTTTTAATTTGTAGTTCAGTCTAAATACCAGTGAGAGAGAGGAATATAGTGATTGTAATCTGAAGATTGAAGTGACATCAATAAAGGTTCAAAGCTTCTCTTCTTCTCCAATTCACGGGTATGTCTTATTTCATTTACATGTCTTATTTTACATTGTTCATGAGTAGCTAAACTTGTTTTCCTGAGCTCACTATCATCTCTCTTCAATCCCTCTTATCTTGAATAGTTTTTGATGTAAAGAACCCAACGGAATCATATGTATGCCTTTAACTATGCTTCGCTTCTTTGGAAGTGTTCTTGAAGGCACATGAGGATGGGTTTGAATTTCTAAACTTCTATTTGCTTTAAACATCATTTGAACTTATTTTTATTTATACTTGAAAGACAACTTGATGATTTAACATTCAGTTCAAGAGGATTTCTTAAAAAAAGAGTTAAATGTTTCCAAACAATCTTATTTTCTTTGCTTAACTTCAAAATTCAAGCTTAAGTTTTTGCCTATGATCAAGTTGAGGCAATAAGAATTTTAAAAGAAGAACATATCGTTGAGTAGTAAGATAGTGAGCCCAGATCTTTTTCATATTTAATTACAACCAAACAATCTTCACACTTTTAAAAAATCGCCTTTTTTAAAGCCTTCTCTAAGTTTTCAATTTTTCTTTAAAATCATTTCCTTACTCTCCATTCTCTTTTCAACATAAAAAACACCGACACCATTCTTTGCTTGTTAAACAAAATATCGAAAAGCTTTCATCGCATTGCATTCCTCCTCGTGGACATGACCCGTTAAGCCCAAAGCTAGACGGTAATTCTTACTGCTTTTATTTGCAATCAGGCATCCAAACCCACAAGGGGTCGCCCTTTCAAGTGCACCTCCCTAATTTTCCTGCTACCAGTCTCCCCCAGTAACCCTGGCTGGTTAATTTCATTAATCAATGTAAGTGCAAGGTAGTGTGTGACTCATTATAATAGGATCAGGAATCAGTATCAAGAACATCAGTGTCAGATAGTGAATACAATATGTATCAGATCATGGGACAATGTCAATGGTGGCAATATCAAATGATAATTACATAGTAGTGCAAGTGATGTCAGTGTCGTCTAGATGTAATCAAATAGTCATAGTAAACTTGTCATCACCATAAGTATTATACTCAATAAAATATTCTCAATAATGTATCACAAGATATTTTGATCAATTTTTTCAAGATTAATTTCATATTATTCGTTTCATTATTATCCAGTTATCCTTAAGATCCAGATCACAGTATTTGTCACGATCAATATAAATTTTCATGTCAATAAATCAGGTATCACATACAACAATAGTGTAAATTTAAGTTTAATTGCGTGCATAAACAGTAACGAGAAGCAGAATGATATGCAAGATAAAGTAATATGATCATGAGGTAAAATCAGTAATAATATTAAGAATATAATAATTAAAGGTTATAATCGGAACAAAGAAGGTATAACATGATCAAGAGACAGTATCGGTAATAATATCAAGTATATAATAATTAGTCACATAATTGGAGAAGGAAGAGCTGATATGTAAACGTGATCACAGGATGGTATCGACAATTATGAGATATGATATCCAGAATTTATAATTAAAAGGCAGAATTAAAATCAATATGAAAGTCAACGAGGAGAGAATCGTGTACATTTGCATGAAATGACGCGGTTCTAGGTCCGAATCGCCATCGGGTCTGTACTGCATGAACAAGTATGGATCTTCGGATTATCTTATAGGTCGATCTTCAAATCGCCAGTGTATTGGGTTCACAACGAGCACAATCCGAATCTCCCATTACCGAGTTCGGATCGCACGAACGAGTCTGAAATTGCTGTAACACGCAACCATACACAGAAAGGAAGGGGAATCAACACACACACACACAACATATGTATATGCCCACACATGTACGCCACAGTGAATACACACGTGTGTACACCCACATATGAGTATACACACAGGCACATAGACTTATAAACACATCCATATGTATACATCCATATATGTATATATACACACCCATGCATTAATACACACCCTTCATCATTATGTTTACACAACCATGCAATCACCCACTCACACACACACAAGCACACAAACATAGCTTACACATTAATATACACACAAATTCACACACTCACGCACACCCATCCACACATGAATACACATGCACATTATATATAGAATTAAATGCACACACATACAAAACATACATAAACAATACTCTACACATTATACACAGAGAGCAGAAAGAGTACCCATGCAAAAGCTCACGCAAGGGGTAGCTCCAGCGCTTTGGCGGAGGCCGCGGAGGATATCGGTAACTCCAAAGGGTTGCCGAGGTTGTGTCGTCGGGTTCCGACGTGCCAACGGAGGAGAGCACGACCATGGGGTTTGGCCAAGGGCATGAAAACTACTCAGCCATGGAATGGGAGGACTTGGGACTCGGTCATGGGTTGTTGTGGGTGTTACAGCGAGTGGCGGAGTGACCGGGGTGTGGACAATGGAGGTGGTAGCCCGGCCATGGAAGAGGAAAAGCTCGGGTATTTCTCACGGCGGAGGAGATGGAATGGTGGTGTAAGGATGCTCGGCCAAGGCTCACGCACGCTGGGTGTTGGTGGCGCATAAGGGGGAAACCACTAAGGGATGGCGGTGGTGTTGGGCATGGATGGTCGGCATGGTGATGGAGGAAAAGGCCACGGTGGAGAGTGCAGGCGGGGATGCTTGCGGCGGAGGAGATGTGTCGCAGTTGGTGTTGGGGGAGAAAGAGAGATAGTTAGCGAGAGAGAGAGAGAGAATAATATATGTGAGAGAGAGTGTGTGTGTGTGTGCGCGCGCGCGCGTGTGGGTGAGAGGGTAAGCGGGGGAGGTGGAGAACATGAGAGAGAGAGAGAGAGAGAGATAGAGAGGGAAACACGGATGAAGTGGGTGCAACAGGTGGAGAACGTGGGAGGAAAGTGGGGGGAAGAAGGTGAAGTATTATCAGGTTTAAATACATTTAGTTCCTCTTTTATAACAAAAGCCAAGATGGCATCATGTTTGGTGCATTCAATGGCTTGTTATGGGCACGGGTTCCAAAATGTGAGTGATACAATAAAATGGGTTTTCTATTTTGTTTTTATTATAATTGCATTTTTTTATATAAATCAGTATTTAATTATTAGGTTATTAGATTAAACTCCTATTAATTTAGAAAAAACTTCAAAATTCTCAAAAATAGAAGATGTCATCTTGAACATTGCTGTGAAGTCGGATCCCTGAAATTCATCCTTGATTGTTAATTAAAAATCTTGGAGTCAGTCTGTGACACCGGTCGATCCCGAATTGAGATTCTTCTCCAATAATTTCTAAAAAATATTTTTTTCAGAAAATGTAGAAAAATTCAAAATATTAGAAAATAATACCTTGAACTGAAATTGCCTCAATCCAGCTAGCAGGATAGTTACATCGAGTATCGGATACCAGTATTGACACACGCACATTGAGAATTGAGGGTTACACCAAGGGTCAATGGGTACCTGCAGAAAATATTAGTACCACACAAGCATACATATAAAAAGGAGAAATAATAACGGGAGAATTGTAGATCGGTCAACCTCGTGGCGAGGCTACCACGAAACTCGAAGGTATAAAACCAAAGTCTATTAGATAGTCCAGCCCGAGGGCTGAGTAGGTGAACCCGCTCTACCAAAGCTACCACTAAACCCATAAGGGTGCAAGGAATGGTACCCATTGGGTAGCCAAGAAGTGATCTCTCGGGACAATGCACCCCGGAGGAGACGTTTGTCCAAGGTCTTCTCTTGCAACCTGCACCACTGTTAGTCCCTCAGATACAATATCGTCTACACTATTATAGGCATTTATCCACAAAATACAGTACAGATACAATCCTAGGCACTTGGCCACATATATGCATACAGTCTAATACAACGCATACAATCCCAGACACAAAATATGATACATGATCAATAACTAACATCACACGCTCAAATACATAATATGGTTTACAAACCCAAAGTCCAAGAGTACTCGCTCAAGTCCAAGAATACTCGCAAAACCAAGGATGATACTCGCCTAAAATCAGAACATGATGGAAACTCTGGGAACTCCGAGAATGCAGACTACAACACGTGCATGATAGAGAGAGAATGTGATAGAGAGAGAAAGAGAGGGGGAAAATGGAAAGATAAAGAGACAGAGAGAGTCTTATAGAGAGAGAAATGAGAAAGAGAGGGCGTGAGAGAGGAAGAGACCCAGAACCAGAACACACACACACAGACACACACAGAGACTCAGAGAGTGAGAAGGAGAGTGATAGAGAGAAAATAAAAGAGAGAAAAGAAAAGAAAAAGAAGAGAAGAAAGTAAAGATAAGAGAAATGAAGGGAGATAAGAAAGGAGGGGGTGGCCGACGCTAGGGGATGGCACAACCAGAGGGTACCAGAGGGCGGCGCAACCAGGTGGGGCTCAGTGGCAGTATGGGCCCGGGTGAAAAGAGGAGGAGGGGAAGGGAAAATTGGTGGTAAAGGTGAGACGGTGGTGGTAATTATTTATGGTGATGGTGGGCGTTTTAGTGAAGGTAGGAGATGGTGATGGGAGTTGATGGTGGTGGTGGTTATGGGGGAGAGTTAAGGGGTAGAGGGGTGGTGGAAGTGGAGGTGATGAAGGAAATAGGTGTAGTTTGGTGGCAGTGGTGATGGTTCTAATGGTGATGATGGTGGGAATTTTAGTGGAGATGAGAGGTGGTGGCGCTGGGCGGTTGGCCTGGCGAGGGTGGTGGCGCATGGCGGTCCTGGGGGTGGTACTAGCGGCGTGGGAAGAGGAGGAAGATTGGAAGTAGGTGATTGAGAGGAGAGAGAGTGAGAGAAATGGAGAGAATGAGAAAAAAGAAAGGAGAAAAAGAGGAAAGAGAGAGGAAAGAAAAAAAATGATAGTACGAGGAGAGAGCGGGGCTGTTGGGTTACAGGGAATGGGAGAGGAGAGGGGAGCAGGTGGGAGAGAAAAAATAGAAGAAAGAGAAAGAAAGAGAAGAAAAGGAAGAAGAAAAAAAAGAAAGAAGTGAAAAGAAAAATGAAATAAATAAATAAAATAATATATTAGTAGAATAAGATAAGGATGGGGTGGTGTTGGCAAGTCAGGCACATGGGGAGCCAGGGAAGATGATAAAGAAAGAGGGAGAAGGAAAGGAGGAAGGAACAAATATAAATATATTATTATAATAGGATAATTTTGACTAATTCAGAAAAATAACCAAAATTTTGAAAAATAGAAAATATTATGCTGAGGAACATGATGAAATCATGTTCTAGAATTCAACCAGGATTCCGAATTAAAAATCCTAAAATCGATCGGCTATACCGGTCAACACTAAATCCGGTTGAATTTTGATAAATTCAGAAAAATCCCCAAAATTATGCTAAAGTAGGAAATAAGATTTTAAGAGACAATGCGAAGTAAATATCATAAATTCAACTCTATTTGCAAATTAAAATTCCCGAAATCAACTAGCAGTACTGGTCGAAACAGTTTTTGAAGATTTTGCAAAATAATTCAAAAAATTTCAGAAAATCTAAAATATTGGAAAAATAGTATTAGAACTGAAACCTTTAAAATCAGACTATAGAAAGGTCAAGTCAAGCAGTACACTGAGATCGGGTCCCGGGTTCAGACTCAGACTGTCTTTGAGTCCAAAGATCTGGGTTCGGTACCAAACAGTGACATAAATAATCATTAAGTAAAAAAAAATACAGGGAGACAATAGAAAAATACGATCAAAAAGCTGGGACACATATCTGGGTACGTATCCCAGGGATAGGGTGTTACAAACTACACACCTTGTAAAAAATTTTGTTCTCAAAATTTCGATAACATGGAAAAGATAGGCATGGGAGTGATACCATCTAAGATATGAATAACTAGGGGGAACGTTCACAACTGACTGAACAATAATCTCAGGACCGGACGTCTTCTGCACTTCTTGACATATGAAGCTTCGGACTATGCCAAATGAATACCGATTTGATACAGTTAATAAGAGAATTCTGCCAGAATTTCAGTAGACTGACCCATTTTGAAAAATATGAAATAAGCTGACCCGGTGAGATAATCAATAATACTCCTTTCATACTACAAGACAAAGCTGACAAAATCCATAGAAATTCATAGAAATCCATAATGCTAAAATCCATAATACAATATAAAATCCTGCGTGGCACGAAGCTTTCCTTGACGAAGAATCTGTAATAAAATTCTCAGGGGTGCTGCATACTTACCATTACTCCGGGAGTAGACCAGAATATCGATAAATATAGAAACCCTGATAAGATTGATCATAATTAAAGAAAATTGAATAATAACGAGTTCTGAATATTGAACGCTGATTACTCTGAAAGGCATAACCAAGAAATTAAAATAACCATAGAGAGTATTGAATGCTGCTTTCTGAATGATAACCCGATCGCAGATTAAATTTAAAAGATACCGGAGCTTCATAAAACTTCTGATATAAAGATTTGTGATCCACCGGAATTAGAAGAGTGCCAGAACAAGGTAAGAGTGAACCATAACTTAGCTGCTGCTACATTCCCTATCTATTCATATCTTATGTTGGCACAAAGACGACAAGAACTGAAAATAAAAAGATGAAGGGGATTCAAAAACCAAAGGAAGGATGATCAAGAGGGAATGGATAACTTAGTACTTGTAGTTGGATTATATAACCATGATTCATGCATTTCAGTTGCAAATTTCTTTACTATTAATTTGTCATCTGAATGTACTGAAGATGTGAGAGTCAGGCTCTGATACCATCCTGCAACGGGCTGATCCCACGGTACGGAGACGTTGCTGCAACGTATATACTCAGCGTGGAGATACCCCCACCCACATATATACGCTAAGCATTAGTACTGACGGAATCAAAGTGCAAAAGCACGGTGGTTATATACATTTCAATAATAATAGTACAATTACAAAGCTATCATAGAATGTGATCCAATATTACATGAATATTACACCACCAAGAGGCATGAAATATGAAATACAATGAGATATACAAGGATGAGCTATACAAAAGGGCGCTCACTAGCTATAATAGGAAAATTCGAGAGCCGAGCATGGGGCCTAGAAGATAAGGGCTTCCGATGGTCTGTCGATAATCCACGCTTCCACTGCGCTACTCTGATCAGCAACCAGAAGAATTCACTAGTTCCAAGATCCAAAATCTGGACATGCAGGTCTAAGGTTGTCAGAATCAACCCAATGAGTTCAAAAATAAGGCCATGAGGTGTGTACAGACAGGCACATGTGTACATGGTCAAGTGATGTGATTCAAGCATATAAATGCAGGTATTGACCAGTAAACATGAAGAAAAATCAAGAATCATTAGGAAATTCGGAATCCAGTGAACATACACGTAACTATAAAATTCGAATAGAGAAAATATGTATTGAAAACCAGGGCGTGAGCATAAATGTAACGCCCTTGTCCCGCAGGTACAAAGACGTTACTGCGACATATATATACGAAGGTCGAAAATACCCTTACATGTATACGCTAAGTATCAGTACATGTAAGAACCAGAGTACGAAAGTATATGGTGCATTATACATTCTAACATATAAGTACAATTACAAAGTTATCACGGGATGTGACACAATATTACATGAATATTACATCACCGATAGGCGCAAATGCGAGAATACAAAGAGATATATAATGATGAATAGTACAAAGTGCACTCACGAGTTATAAAAGAAAAACTCGAGAGACGATCAGGGGGGCCTGAAAGGATAGGATCCCGGACTGGTCTTCTGCTGGTCCACTACGCTTCCGCTGCGCCACTCTGATCAACAGGATGTCCATTTTGGTCCAAACTCTAGGATCTGGACATGCAGATCCAGGGGGTCAGAACTCGCCAACGAGTGGTGTGGTGAATGCCAAGTGGCGTGTATAGATAATCACACGTGTATCGACAAATTCAAGTCAAAGAGCATGTATTGAAAATCGTGCCATGAGCACAAGCACACAAGAACATGAATGAGGCATGAGATGATGAAATGTATAGAAGTGAAAAAACCAGTTATACGGGCTCAGTAGATAGATTCATGAGATTGATACCTCGAGGGGATAATCCAAATAAGGAAACCCTCATCTATATATCATATACCCCATGTCTTTATCGACTGAGTACACACAACTTGAGTTGTCCACAATAACAGCTAAGAGAACAATATGGACTATTAGGAGATTACACATAACTAAGTACCATATAATCAAGAATAAGCAAGTCTGGAGGTTGAGTATAGTAATACAAGTGTAATATTAGGCATGAGACGGGTTGTGTAAAATATGATAATAGTAGGAGATCAGTGAAGTAGTACACAGGTGGTAAAGCTAGGAATATATAATATAATAATAGTAGTAAAATTGAAATTTTGAATAAAAACTCAATGAAAGCAAATACGACAAAACTAGCATTACAACTCAGATTACGGCTTTTTGAGATAAGTATGTCGAAGGAATAATCTAAACAAGAAAATCCTCATATATATACCTTATATTTCACGTTATCGTAATCTGAATGTATACAACCCGAATTGCAAAACACAACGAATTATTATTTTAACTCATCCTACCCATATATTTAAGTATGTGTTACCGGTACACATACATCCATATATGAGTAAAACGAGGTTGTTACTGGAAACTGATAATGAGACCTACGAGTTATGTTTACAACAGGTTTCGTGCATGTCCGAAACAACGACTCAATAACCTGACATTTAGTCAGGCTCGTGCCGATAAGCACTCATGTTACAATAGCCGGAACACCTGGGGCCCACAGGTAGAACCTCAAGCTTTTAGTTGCACAACATCCCTATATCATTGTAAACAAAACTATAATTGAAGTCCATCGTTTTCCCCTTACCCGGTATAAGTTGTTCTTTCTATGGTTTATTAGATAATTATCAGTGTACGTAAATTAGCAGGAGCATGTCAGATTTGTCATAAGTACATGATGTATCAGGAGTACGGTTTGTACTGGAATATGTCAAGATATAATCAAGATGTTAGGTCATCATTCTCGTATTGTGATAATTATAAGAGTTAAGTATCAGGCATGTCAAGTGACAAGTGATATCAAACAGGTGTCAAGTAGTATCATACAGGAGTCAGGTGATAACAGGCAGGTGATAATACGACAAGTAAATAAGCACAGTAAATATCAGTATTGTATATCATAATGCAGAAAAATGATACCGATACAGGAGATCGATACAAACACAAGAAAGTGGTACCGATACTGGATATCGGTAAGAATACAGGAAAATAGTACCGATACAGGAGATCGGTACGAATACCAGAAAGCAATACGATTTTAGAAAACGGTTCAAGTAATGATTTCAAACTCTTCACAACCATCGAGAAAAAATAGTTAAATCATCAAACAGGTAAACGGGCAAGTAAGCAAACGAACACCCAAGCGGAGCTAAGCAGTGCTCAGGACCATGTCAGCGAACAGTGTTTAATCACTAAAGCGCTTGGTAAAACTCGAGAATGACTCGGCTTAAGATACAAGTGTAAAATCCAGCAGAGTTCCGTCTAAGCATGTTTAGTGGTAAAATGTTGCCTTTCTAGGCGTAGCTAGAAAGTTCAGAGGACTTTAATAAACCTTAGAGAGGTTAAGCCCGGAGGCTGTTCCGAAGGCAAGAGTACCTGAAGAAGATATTAGTACCAAATAGCACACATATAGAATATTATCTACACTATTATAAGCATCAGTCCACAGATTATAGATACATCACATTGTATAATACAAATGTCCGGAAACACAATACAAAGTCCCAGAAAAGACAGTAAAACACCCGTCGAAGCGGGATATCCAGAAAAGCTAGAACACTCGCCTAAATATAGAAAGACACCGTGAAATCCCCGATCTCCAGAACTCCAAGTACCCAACGCAAAAATGCGTTCAAATATAATAAATATTATATTATATATGTAGAGAAGAGGGAGAGAGGAAACACGAAGGTGGCCGGATGCGAGGGTCGTGAACATGGGGTTCGCGTCACGCGGAAGTGGTCTATCGCGTCGTGGAGATTAAAACGCGAGGATCTCGTTATGAAATTGCTTGGACGCGGGGATGAGCTCCGTGTCCAGTAATTATACCAGAGAGAGAGGGAGTGGGGAGAGGGATTAAGAGGAAGAGATAGTCTAAGAAAAATAGAGAGAGTGGGAGAGCTAGGAAGAGAGATCCGAGAGTAAGATAGATAGAGGGAGAGAGTGAGAGCAAGGGAGATAGAGTGAGGAGAGAGCAAGATAGGAGAGAGGTAGACAGAGACAGAGAAAGAGAGAGATGCAGAACAAGGAAAAAAGAAAGAAAGAAAGAAATAAGGAATGAAAGAAATAAAGAAAGAAAAAGGGAAAGAAAGGAGAAGGGAAAAGAGAGGAGGAGAGGGGAACGGTCGGTCGGACCTAGTCGGCCGGCGGGGAGGGAGGCGCCGGAGGTCAGGGCGGTGGCCTGGTGGCCAGCGGTGAGGAGTGGAGGAGGAAGATGAGGGAAAGAATGGGTGCAAGTATAGTTATAAGTGGTGAAAATGGGGTTGGTGAAAGTGGCGTTTTAGAAGCCGAGGAACGGTTATAACCGAAGAGCCCGCCGAAGGTGAGAAAATGTCGGGGTTGGTGGTGGATGTAGTGGTGTAGATGGTGGTGAAGATGATGAAGAAGGTGGTGGTTATAGGTTGTTTTTGTGAAGAAGAAGGAGGTGATGTTGGTGAAGGAGTTGTGAAAATGGAGTTGGAGTTGGAGGGAGTAGAGAAGGTGATAGTGTTGGGGTGGTGGTGGTGGTGACCTGAGGACGTCAGCCAAGCAAGAGGCCACGACTGAGCTGTTGTTGCTGTCATTGGTGTTTTGAAGAAGAAGAAAAGAAAATAATAAAGGAAGAGAGAGAGAAAGGGTAAGTATACGTGTGTATATATAGGAGAGTGGGAAATTACAATTGAAACCCTCGTCTCTTTAAAAACCCAGACCCGCGTCTCATAGAATGAGAGTCGCGTCTCCCAACCAGGCGCGTGTCTGGTTTGCGTCTCCTAACCAGGCCCGCATTTGGTCAATTTGAGCCAGGCACAGAGATCAGATCCGCGTTAGAGTAATAAAGCAGAGTTGCGTTTGCAGAGGAGAGAGAATAGTGGGGATTTGACAGATGGTGATTGATTAGAGAAAAATTAAATGCCATAAAGGGACGGAGATGATACCCGCATCTAGCTGAGGCTGAGCCCAGACGAGGGACTGAGGTCCGCGTCAGGTACGAGTTTGGTACTCATCGTAAATGAGGAGAGAGAAAAAGTAGTTGGGATATTTATTGTATAGCTGAGAAATTTTGAGAAACATTTGAGGGAAAAGAAAGAAAAAGAAAGGAAAGAGGAAATTATGAGTGGATGAGAAAATCAAAAAATAATAAATAAAAGGAAAATATCTGGATAAAATTTTGAAATCTGAGAAAACACCGAAAACTTCGAAAAAACTCAGAAAATGAAGTAACTCGGAATGATTTTCAAAAATTCTAAAAAATAATAAATATTATATTCAGACACATGGTGACATCGAATTTCAGAAATTTAATTTTGTTTTCAAATTAAAAATCTTAGAATCTACTAGCAATACTGGTCGACGCCAAAACTGGTGGAATTTTGATAAATTCAGAAAAATCTCAAAAATACATTTAAATAGAAAATGTAATTTTAAGAAATAATATGAAAGTAGTTTCTAGAAATTTGATTTCCTTTGTAAATTAAAAATCTGAGAATCAATCAGCGGCACGGGTCGACACTAGTTTTAAAGATTTGCAATTTAATTCGGAAAAATTTCAAAAAATCATGAAAAATCTAAAATATTATAAAATGATATTTGAAACTAAAATCGATCAAATCTGATTACCGAAAAAGTCAAATCGATTAATACACTGGGATCGGTCCCCAGTTCAGACTCGGGTTGATTCTGGAATCAGAAATATGGATCCAAATACCAAATTATTATATAAATAATCATAAAAAAAATTAAATACGAGAAAAAATCAAAATAATATGATCAAAAAATCAGAATACATATTTAGGTACGTATTCCGGGAACGGGGTGGTACAATAAACACACACATGCATATAATAAGACATCAAATAATGCGTTAAATACAGGTGTGGACAAAACTAGTTGTATAAGTTTAGACTTTGGACTCATGAGATTGATACATCGAGGGGATAATCCAAATAAGAAAACTCTCATATATATACCATATACCCCATGTCACCATTGCCTGAGTACATACAACCCGAGTTGCCCTAAAGTAACATAATAAGTTTGTCCAGTATAATTACTGTGTCATAAGAAACAAATATAGGAAACAACATGATAACTTAATCATATAATTACAACCATCAGTGTCGCCTGTCATTATAATCATTTCATTCCAGTGTCTCATACCACTAGTTGTTCATACCGGGTCCGCACTCTAGTAGAACCCAATCCGAACTCTGATATATGGATACCATTATTTGGATGAGGAAATGATTCAATAACACCCGCTACTAAGTTTATTATTGTTTGATAATTAAGTTATATCTCGAGTAAAGTCAGGTGTTGTGTGCTGGAACATGCGAGTACAAGCCAGTAAACTAGAGGACAGGAAATCCAGTGCAATAACTCAGAAATCAAATATATAATAAAGCACTCAGGTCATATCACATGATTGAATATCAATATAGCAGGAGAATATTAAAGTATTGCATTTTAAATTATTCAATAATAATAATTAGTACTGTTTGATATTTCAATCACCTCACTACTAGCGTCTCACATCACTGATAGTCCATAGTAGAGCACGCACTCTGGTAAAACTCACTCGGCTTTGATATGTAAGTATCAGTATCCGAACAAAGAAGAAATCAAATATCACACGTTCCTAATATTATTATTGTGGGTTATTAATTCTTATATTATTTATCCGATCCTTATGTTTATGTATGTGTTATCAGCACACATACATCCACTTATGTATAAGATGAGTTATTATTTGAAAACTGATGGGGGATCAACTATATCAGGTTCATAATAGGCCCCATGCATACCCAGGACAACAGCCTCAGGACATCCTGCGCTAGACTCTAGACTGGTTACTAAGCCATAAGAGTCTTATTTGTATGCCCTGGAAGGATGAAATTTGGACAGGGGTGCCAGTTCACCTCAACCGGTCCCCTATGGCCTCAGGTAGATCCTGAATAGTCATTGCAACATCGAATCTTTATGAAGATGTACATTTGATGTCATCATTTTCCCCCAGCCCCAATGTAAGTTGTCCAATTAATATAGATTATGTTCATGATGATCGATTTAGGGGGATTAACATGAATATAATAACAGAAGGAGCATGATACAGGAGTATAATCTCAGGAATGTACATGTTATCAGTGTCAAGTCTCCATAAAGGTGATAACATACAGGTGTCAGGTGTCAGGTGTCAAGTGATAACATGTCAAGTATCTAGTGTCAGATATCAAGTATCAGGTAATGTACAACAATATAAACACTATAAGTAAGCACAAAGTCACAATATAAATCGGGCAACCGATCACACAAGTTAAAATATGAAAATAGTGTAAAAGAACATTTCAAGCTCTTCATAACTATAATCATGATAATAAGAGTTTAATCGATTAATCAAGCAAGCAGACGGGGTGAGATTGGACTGGACAGGCAAGTAGGTAAACATGCGAGCAGACAAAAGAGGCCTAGTAGAACTAGACAAATCGATAAGCAGAACTGGACAAAACTGGATAGACAACCGGCTATCTGGGTTAGACAGAGTTGATCAGTTAAGCGGTCAAGTGAGCGAGCAAGCAGGCAAGCAAATAAAAATGTTGGATAGGATTGAACAGACAATCAGATGAGCAAGATGAAAGTACACCTAGAGGGGGGTGAATAGGTGTACGACTAATCTATGAACAATAATGCGAAAATTAAAAACGTAATGCAACACACTTAGTGTAACCAAAGGGTGTAGCCGAATTCCCGGTGAAGGGCTCTGGACTAACTCCTCTGAATAAGAGTTGAGGTGCTATATGAAACTCTCTTGGTTAAACACAAGTGAGGCACACAAACAAACCAAGAATGTATATGATATGACAATATGAATCAATGCACAATGTAAGAGAGAGAGTTAGAGAAAGTGGGTCAAACGCAAACACCGAGATATGTTTCGAGGTTCGAGCACACAGCTCTACGTCTCCGCCTTCACACAGAAGGATTTCCACTAACTCGTCCACACATGACTTCCCACACAGGGAACCTCTACTGAGGATTTGGGGCAAATACAATTAGGAGTACACAACTCCTCTCTCCAACAATTACAACCTCTATACTTAGAGGCAAGGCACAAAGCCACTCAAACACAATCACCTCACACTTGAGGGATTCCAACACAATCTCCACCTCTCACTAGAGGGAGCCAAATATCACTTCCACTATCACCTCACACTTGAGGGATAACAACTCAATCACCTCTCACTAGAGGGATATCACAATCAATAGAAGGTTTATAACTTGGTGGTCTAAGAACCACAAACCAATTTCTTTTCCCACAAAACAAAGATCCTAATAGATAGGATAGTAGATAAGCTCAACTGTGAGAAAACAAAGAGTTTAGAAATAAAAAACACATAGAAAAACTCTTGCGAAAACTTCTAGAATGAATATAAAGTGAAGATCAAAAACAATCCCAAAGACTTCTCCTTTTCTTGATTTTTCCAATCCTTTAAAACAAATAAAAGATGAAATCTTTTGACTTAAAAACTCTTTTGAAAACTAGTGTTAAAACACTTGTAAATGGGAGAAATTTTGCTCTTAAAAATCTTATTAAAAACCAACTCAAATTGAGGTATTTATAGCCCCATTAGAAATCTGCCCGTTAGCAGCTGAAAAGGGCCAGGATGCCCTTCCGATCGACCGGCCAACGGTCACATTTTTGACCGTTGAGCCCTCCGGTTGACCGTGCCAGATCCAGAGAGCAACTGCTCTTTGGCCGGTCGACCGCCTGGTCGACCGGGCCAAAGTGAACGGTCGACCGCCTGGTCGACCGGCGAGAGTGGGGTGACTTCAGTCGGTAGATCGCACGGTCGACCGGCCAAATCAGTTGGCCTTTGTGCACGTCTTGTGCACATCGGTCGACCGGTCCGGTCGACCGCCAGAGCCTGGCAGGAAAAATTTCAGGATTTAAAAACTAGTCTTTTTAACTTCAATTAAATCCCATAAAATCACATAAATTTCACAAAAATCAGTTCTTGTATTATCTTTAAGATACAAATATGTGTGACAAAAATTCAACACATATTCAAACTAATTGAACCATTTTTGTGTGATAAAAAATTTTCCTTAAACCAAATTCTGTATTTTCCAAAACTAAGATTTTTGAAATGAAAATCCGATTTTTTCAAAACACATGTGAATACAAAAACATGATATTTAAACAACTTTGAAGCATATAGTATATGATTAGAATCCAATATACATGAAAGGTACTATATCTATGTTTTTGACATGAAATCCAAAAATAAGTTTTGTCTAAAAACAAAACTCCAAACTCATGAAGTAGATTATCAAAATAAGTTTTTCTAAATAGATGAAGCATATATGTATATAGATCAAATCTAATATAGATTAAACCATGTAAACTTGTTTTGATTCAATTCTATTCATGAAAACCAAGATCGGTTAAACCGAAAACCAATACCAATAAATATGAAACTTAAAACAAGTGTGTGTGTTGTGAACTTGAGCATACCACACTATCTAATCTTTACAATGGATCTAAACTAAATCTTAAACTAAACAAACTGAAGCCTTCTTGTAGAACGCCGTCTCCAAGTTGACTCGATCCAAACGCGATTCCCCGAACTTGACTCCAACGAGTGCTAGATGTGAACTTTGACGCTCGAGCTCTTGAATCACCATGTGAAAGCTCCAAAACACCTTTGTTGAAGCTAATCACCTACTAATATCTTGGTTAAATATCTGAAACTAAATATCACAAGATTATTAGTAAACTATAACTATATGAGTTAATCATCATCAAAACTAGAGTGGAAGGCCTCTGGGCCATCACAAAACTGGACAAACAAGTTGTTAAGCAAGCGAGTGAGGGAGTAAATAGACAAACAAGTTTAGGCTGAACTGTATAGACAAATAAGGCTGAATAGACAAGCATACAAATAGACAAGTAAAGTTGGGTAGGTTGAATAGACAAATACGCAAGCAAGCGGAACTAAGCGGGGCTGGAGCATAGCTAGACCTTGTTAGCAGTATATAACGCTAGATACACGATAGAGCTAGACTCCTGGCGAAGTTAGCGTGCAGCTTTAGGCTAAACCCGTACGGCAGGGCTAACGCTCGCAGTGTAGCGACAGCGTAGCGACGTATGAACATCCAGCTAACGCTCATGGCGAAACCACACTCATGGTGAAGCTAAACGCCTACAACAAAGCTAGCACAATGAATGTTGGATCTTCACGTATGACGAAGCCTCGATCGCGATGCAACTAGACGCCTCTGACGAAGCCAGCATATGACCGCTATCCTATCGTACATGGCGTAGCCATGCTCGCAATGGAGCTAGCTGATAAAGCGCAGAACGCTAAGCTCGCTTGCCGGCAGAACTGGTGGAGAACTTGAAGGCCAAGTCTGAAGAGTGAGTCTGAAGCCGGGGTCAAGCTAGTGAGCAGTGATGACGCTAATGTGCGCGCGACGGAGCCAGTCGTACGTGACGGAGCGGTGTATGAACACTCTGCTAATGTCATGACGCAGCTATGCTCGAGTTTTGCGGTAAAATGCTGAGCGCTAAGCTCACCTACCAGGCGGAACAAAAGAGAGCTTGAAGGCTAAAGTCGAAACTGGAATCAAGCTAGCAAGTAGCGATAGTCACTGACGCACATGGTCGAACAACATCCATGTGACGAGATGAGTGTCCAACCACTACGTCTATCGTACACAACAGAGCTATGCTTGGGCGAGTCTAGTGGTAAAGTGCTGGGCACAAGCTCGCCTACCAGGCAGAGCATAAGAAAGACCCAGAGGGTCTAAGTGCACCCCTTTCGGGGAGTAAGCATAAGAGAGATTATAAGGCCTATGCGCCCTGAGGGCTATACGGCAAAGGGCCAAATGAGTACTGATCGGAGCGAAACCAAGAGCTCGAAAATGTATATATTATGAAATCAGTGTAAAAGAAAGTGTGCTAATGTTCCCTCGATACTTTCGTTATAGTATTGACTCAACGGGTCGAATCCACAGGGAAAGAGACGATAGAAGCATTAACAGTTTTTATTCACGTCGGTTGTTAACAATTTCTTCTTTGTAAAAGAATGAGAAAAGAAAAAGAAAATAAATTCAGAAGTGATAGATGGAGAAGGCGATGAAAACGGCGATGTGATAACAAATAAAAAGTGATGGTGAAGAAAATGAAACAAAGGTGAACTAAGAAAGCAGTGAAGACATTGATAGGAAAATGAAAAAAAAAAGGTTTTGAAAATGATTTTTAAAACAAAGTAAAAAAGAAGAAGGAAAACTATGAAAGAAAACTCATGGCTACTAATTGCTCCACTAACCATGCTAACCTCTTAGTGATAGTTGCCTCACATGGATCCTTGGCTATCACTAGTCGTTGGCTTCAAGAGACGATACAGAGCATGGCACATAAGATTGTTCTTCTACATTCAAACAACACATCCATACCACACAACAAGTTGCAAGTTACTATTAATTCATCAAAATCGGTTAGAGGTGAGCATGAAATAAAGAAGACATTGCAAATTAGCAAATTAGTGGATTAGATGTTAGAAATGTTAGAATGTTAGAATCCATCATCATGAGCCATCAATGGTTCTTGCAAGAGCAAGGCCTTGTAGAGGCTATTAGATTCATGTGGATTATCAAGTAAGTAGTTAGATGGTTAGTTGTTAGTAGTTAGATAGCCATGAGAAGAAAGATTAGCTAAGTTTCATATAGAAGATGAAGAAGGTTACAATGGAGAAGAAAGGAGACACCTTTACGTAGATTGTCACCATCTATTACATCAATCTCTCTCTTTCTCTCTCTGAATCTCTCAGCCCTAATACATGATCTATAAAAGAAAAGAAAATAAAAATAAAAGAGAAAGAAAATCCTAATCTACAACAAAAAAGAGAGAAAACCTAGCCCATTTTCAATCTGCTTGCATTCTGGGCCTCTGCAGGGGTATATACAGGCAAAACACGCTTCAAGAAGACGAGACGAGGCCACCCGTCAAAAATCGACACGTGGCTCTCCTATAGGGCCGCGGAACCGCGGCCATAGTAGCGTTTTCGCGGCCAAACCAGGTACTTAAGTCCTTGGTTTTGGCGAGCGTATCCCCGTCGCTTCTAGGACCTTCTAGGTATACATGGATTCGGGTATATTCGTCCGGATCTTCGTCTAACACCCGTAATGGTCTAGGTTCAATGCATCTTCTAGAAACTCCCTTACTTGACCTCCAAGAAATATAGATTTAATTATCCGAAAATGGTTTTAATTAAGCTCTTATTACCCTTTTGCCCTTCTTGTCTTGATTATCTGCAAGAGAGACCAAAATACAGTTTAGACCGACATTTTATACATAAATCAGTAGGAAAATGCAATGTTATAATGCAGAACTGTACACTAATCACACCCTCACACTTATCTTTACTCGTCCCGAGCAAAACAAGAAAAGAAAAACTATACTACAAATGTTATTACACCACTTTCGCAAGTGACGCGATTGCACTAAGCGTGTCCAACAAGCTGTTAAACCTCTAGGTTCCCCTAGAGGAGGAGTTTTGTCTCCTGAGGATTTTTAGCGGATTGCACCCACGAAATCCATCAAAAAAAGAAGACAAATGTTAGTATTTTGAAAACACATTTTGAAAGAGAAACAAGTTTACGAAATATTTTTGCAAAAATATAAGCGATCTAAGATCATAAGTCCACCAAAAATTATTCTTCCTTAAACTTAGTCTATATGCAAGATCTTATCTTAATTAAGGTAAGAATTCAAAATTAGATTGAATATTTTATCCTTCATAAAACCTAGATAATCTGTACTTTGTGATAGTGAAAATTTCTGGGAGTTTCAACTCTAACCATCAAGCCATTTATTTATATATATATTTTTTTCTTTTTCTTTTTTTCTTCCCTTAGTTTTCTTAGGTTTTCTAGTTTACTCGGGTAGTGAGCCTTTAACCGATGACTCTCAGACCAGACGGTTTTAGGGCACCAGATAAGAAAACATCCCTCGGATTTAAGGACTCGAGTAAACAAGGCCACAAAACTAAAAGGGATTATTTGTTTCTTTTGACCACCGTTAGGCGTGAATAATCATGCTTTTTGAGGCATAGTTATCCTGCTTAATAAGTGATTTTTTTCATATATAATATATATTTTTCTTTTATTTATTTTTATGACATTTTAGGTCTTTGTTTCCATCCCAAAAATTGAGTTTGTGTGAAGTGCAAACTATCTAAGGTAAAAAATTTAAGATAAAATTATCTCTCCAATTTATCTTACTTAGCCTATAATCTTAAATAAGATCCATTATTTCAACTAGGTTTAAGATGTCATAATTAAGGTTTCCTTTATTTCTAAGATCATCTTAATTTTCTTTAAAAATAGATCAAAACATTGTCTCTTATTTCAAAAAATTTTTTAAAGAAAGAGAAAAATCCTATACAAAAGGGAAGATTTCTAAAAAATATCCTAAAAGAAGTGAAAGAAAGAAAATCTAAAAACTCTGTGTTAGTAGAACCTCCCCCACACTTATCTCATGCATTGTCCTCAATGCATCGTGAATGTATGTATGCATGAAATAAATAGAGGGGGAAGGAAAATTACCTCAAGGTGGTGGTTCTAGTGGCGGTCTGATTGGTCCACGAAATGCGGCCCAATCCAATTTGCATGGAGTTCGGAGGAACCCACCAGAGACCTCTAAAATACAACCCACTAGAATGATGTATATATGGATGATTTTTATTAAGAATTTTACCCCATCTAATTTTCAAATTTTCAAAATAATTTCTAAGTCAATTTTATCAACACCTTTGTCCCAAAATGGAGTATGAAAAGATGGAATGATTGATTTGGGCTCAGGAAGTACATGAATTAATATCGACTCAGGAATTTGACTTAAGTTAAGTAAAAGCTCAGAAGTCCAAATTGGTTCAGGAATCGGGTCCAAATCAAGAAATTGAAATCTTATTCTACACTTATTTTCCCACAATGGAATGTGACTTTCTAAGATTGGTGATTCAAGTTCAAGAATGACATGTGTGGGAACCAAAATTGACTCTAAAATGTTGCTCAAGTTGGGTAACAAAACAGGAGTCAATATTGATTCAGGAATTTGAACTGGATCACAAATTTGAGGATCAAAGTCACATTCCTTATTGAGTTCAATTTCATAAAAATGAGAACTTGTCAATTTGTCAATGGGACATTCAAAAGTATGAAATTGGTCAGGTTCAGTTTGTTGCTCATAAAAGATTAGTGATTCAATTTCACGATGGATTGGCACAGGATCCAAGTTGACTCGGGAAAAAGCCTGAAATCAGGTAAAAACACCTCAGTCATTATGGAATCAGGAAGTGAAATTGAACTACCAAGTTGAGGTTCAGGATCATATTCATGCTCAAGTTCAAGGATAACTTGCCAAAATGTCAATGAGATTTTCAACATTTGCAGTTTGGTCAAGTTCAGATGGGTGTACTGAAATTGAATCTTGGTTTCCAAGATGACAAGAGTCCTGGGTCAGATCAATAGAGTTAGGGATATTTCTCATTCCTATAAATCCTAACCAATTGACTCAATTGTGTTCCAACCTATTGATCGACTGGGCAGAAGATTTTTAAAATTGTAATGCTGACTCCTGTAAGACTTCTATACTCTTTTCTAGAGATGATGCTTCTTCAAATGGATACTCTAGAATGGGAGTGTAGGAATCTTGATTTTCAAAACAGCAAGAGTCATGGGTCAAATCGATAGAATTAGAGATATCTGGATTGGTCAAAGGTTGATAAGAGAGAGTTTTTTTCATTCTTATAAATGTTGACCAATTGAATCAGTTGTGTTTCCAACCTATCAATAGACTGAGAAGAAGATTTTTGAAATTATAGTGTGGACTCCTGCAAGATTTCTATACTCTTTTCTAGATGTGATTTTTCTTCAAGTGAATGGTCCAGAAAGGGAGTATAAGATTCTTAGTTTTGAAAAGATAGTGAAGATTGTGAGTCCAACATGTATTGAGATTGAAGCTCAGACTCACGAAAGCACTCCATACTCGTTTTCAGGGTAGAAGGTTGGTCATGCTGAATAGGTGAAACTGAGTATGAATCATGAAAATATTGTGGAATTAGTGAATTGAGCTTCTTTTGTTAGGACTCAAGCATAGCTTGTACAGCTTCTATACTCTTTTCTAACTCAGATTTTTCTTCAATTGGTGGTTCTAGAAAAGGAGTATAGGAAGCAAAATTGGGGAATAGATATTGTGAAATTTGTGAAAATTGTGGACAAGGTGGTTAAAAATTTGACTGGGGGAGTTGAATCCCCATTGACTCTGTGAAGAGTTAAAATTATTTTGAAAATTATAGTCATAAGATTGGGGGTATGGGTTGTATTGATTCGGATAAGTCCAACCTAGTGTATTTGGTTGGTTCATATTGTAAAAAGCCGGGTTGGAGTTATCCGAATCAAATGGGGTCGGTGTGAAATATGGATTCATATTAGGAATGAAAGAATTGTTGTTGTTGAATTCCATATTACAAACAAACACAAACAAGAAAGGAAAAAAACAAACAAAAAATCAAAATCAAGCCTAAACTAGGGTTGACCTAGACCTAGACAACTCCTCACTGGTCGATACTTGGGGGAGGTTGTTGTATGGATCCGACCACAAGCTAATCGGCCAGGAAGTGGGAGATATCCGTGCGTAAGCAACGGGCCTTAATTACGTCAAACCACGGTATCTTCGAGGCGTAACCTCTTAATCCCCAAACTTAGACACGGATTTCACAAGAATAAGATTCAGAACAAGTTTCACCCTCGGTCAATCTCTTAATGAGTTCGAGATGTCCCTATGGGCCAACGTCTATCAATTTTTATTAGGGCATGGGTTGTGTGAGTGGGGAGGTGGTTTTGAGCTAAGGAAGGGTGATGAAATCTCCACCTTATCTTGTATGGGTTTTGCCCTTAATTTCAATTCGTGCAAGTGTGCAATATAGACAAGAATATAACACAAAGCGATAAATCACCCACGTGTTCGTTCTATGTTATATGTAATGGCATATGTACACCTCAATCCAGATCACAACAACAGAACAAAATACAGTGTATTGGAATTGAATTGACACGTGCCTCAATGCAAATGTCTAAATTGTTTTAAAAGCGTCCAAAATACCATATTTTAGTTCTTTAGTTTATTGAAGTGTTCAGGCAATCAAAGCAGGAAAGTAATAGTACAATTAACTAGCTATTACAGTGAAAACAGCCCAGCACAACAAGATACACAATTATCTCAAAACGTCGCGTATCCACGGCAAAAGTCGCGTTTTGTGGCTTTTCTTTAGAAGCTGGGTCCCTGTTTTTTAGAGCAGGGAGACGCAAAGCTAGTATTTGTTTTGCAAGATTAAGCTCCTGTAAAGATTATCCTGCACACCAAAACAAAGAAGAAAATGTTAACAAAAACGTGAAATCAAACCCATTCCCATCCCGGGCAATAACGCCAAAAATTTTGATCGGAACGAAACCAAGCACTCAAAAATGTATATTTTAGTAAATCAGTGTAAAAGCAAGTGTGCTAATGTTCCCTCGATACTTCCGTTATAGCATTGGCTCAACGGGTCGAATCCACAGGGACAGGAGGCGATAGAAGCATTAACAATTTTTATTCACGTCGGTTGTTAACAATTTCTTCTTTGTAAAAGAATGAGAAAAGAAAAAGAAAATAAATCCAGAAGTGATAGATGGAGAAGGCGATGAAAACGATGATGTGATAACAAATAAATAGTGATGGTGAAGAAAATGAAACAAAGGCGAACTAAGAAAGCGGTGAAAACATAGATAGGAAAATGATAAAAAATTTTGAAAATGATTTTTAAAACAAAGTAAAAAGAAGAAGGAAAACTATGAAAGAAAACTCATGGCTACTAACTAATAATTGCTCCACTAACCATGCTAACCTCTTAGTGATAGTTGCCTCACTAGATTCTTGGCCATCACTAGTTCTTGGCTTCAAGAGACGATACAGAGCATGGCACATTAGATTGTTCTTCTACATTCAAACAACACATCCATACCACACAACAAGTTGCAAGCTACTATTAATTTATCAACACCGGTTGGAGGTGAGCATGAAATAAAGAAGACATTATAAGTTAGCAAGTTAGTGGGTTAGATGATAAAAATGTTAGAATGTTAGAATCCATCATCATGAGCCATCAATGGATCTTGCAAGAGCAAGACCTTATAGAGGCTATTAGATTCATATTGGTTATCAAGTAAGTGGTTAGATGGTTAGTGGTTAGTAGTTAGATTGTCATGAGAAGAAGGATTAGCTAAGTATCATGTAGAAGCTGGAGAAGATTACAATGGAGAAGAAAGGAGACACCTTTACATAGATTGTTACAATCTATTACATCAATCTCTCTCTTTCTCTCTCTGAATCTCTCAGCCCTAATACATGATCTATAAAAGAAAACAAAATACAAAATAAAAGAGAAAGAAAAATTCTAATCTACAACAAAAGAGAGAGAAAACCTAGCCTATTTTCAATCTGCTTGCATTCCGGGCCTCTGCAGGGGTATATATAGGCAAAACGAGCTTCTAGACGACGAGACGAGGCCACGCCCTCCTATATGGTCGCGGAACCGCGGCCAAACTAGGGACTCGCCAAAAATTTGATCGGAGCGGAACCAGCACTTGAAAATACGTTTTTATGAAATCAATGTAAAAGCTTATGTGTGTTAATATTTCCTCGATACTTTCGTTATAGCATTGGCTCAACGGGTCGAATCCATAGGGACAGGAGGTGATAAAAGCATTAACAGTTCTTATTCACATGTTATGTTAACAAGTCTTCTTTATTTAAAGAATTAGAAAAGGATAAAGAAAAGAAATCCAGAAGTGATAGGAGAAGAAGGCGATAAAATAACGATGTAAAAATGAAAGAGAAGTGATTTGAAAAATAAGATAGAAAAGAAGATGAAACTTGTGGTAAAGAAAATGAAAACAAAGGTGAACAAAGAATATTGTGAAAACAACGATGAAAAGATAAAAGAAGAGTTTTGAAATTGATTTTTAAAAACAAGATAAAAGAAAACTCATGGCTACTAACTACCAATTGCTCCACTGACCATGCTAACCTCTTAGTGATAGTTGCCTCACATGGATCCTTGACCATCACTAATCCTTGGCTTCAAGAAACGATATAAAGCATGGCTCATAAGATTGTTCTTCTACATTCAAACAACACATCCATACCACACAACAAGTTGCAAGCTACTATTAATTCATCAAAACTGGTTAGAGGTGAGCATGAAATAAAGAAGACATTGCAAGTTAGGAAGTTAGTGGGTTAGATGTTAGAAATGTTAGAATGTTAGAATCCATCATCATGAGCCATCAATAGCTCTTGCAAGAGTAAAGCCTTATAGAGGCTATTAGATGCATGTAGATTATCAAGTAAGTGGTTAGATGGTTGGTGGTTAGTAGTTAGATTGCCATGAGAAGAAAGATTAGCTAAGTATCATATAGAAGATGGAGAAGATTATAATGGAGAAGAAAGGAGACACATTTACATATACATCAATCTCTCTCTTTCTATCTCTAAATCTCTCAGCCTTAATACATGATCTATAAAGAAAAGAAAATACAAAATAAAAGAGAAAGAAAATCCTAATCTACAACAAAGAGAGAGAAAACCTAGCTATTTTCAATCTGCTTGCATTTTGGGCCTCTGCAGGAGTATATATAGGCCAAACAGGCTTCTAGAAGACGATACGAGGCCACGCGTCGAAAATCGACGCGTGGCTCTCCTATAGGGCCGCGGAACCGCGACCATAGCCGCGTTTTCGCGGCCAAACTAGGGACTTAAGTCCCTGGTTTTGGCGAGCGTATCCCCATCGCTTCTAGGACCTTCTTGGTATACTTGGATTCGGGTATATTCGTCTGATCTTCTTCTGACACCCGCAAGGATCTAGGTTCAATGCATCTTCTAGAACCTCCCTTGCTTGGGCTCTAAGAAATGCGGATTTAATTACCTGAAAATGATTTTAATTAAGCTCTTATTATCCTTTTTCCCTTCTTGTTGATTATCTACAAGAGAGACCAAAACACGGTTTAGACCGACATTTTATTCATAAATAAGTAGGAAAATACGATGTTATAATGAAGAACTGTAGAATAATCAAGTACTTGCAGAAAATGTTAGTACCACACAAACATACATATAAGCAGGAGAAATAATAATAGGAGAACTGTAGATCGGTCAACCTCATGGCAGGGCTACCACGAAACCCGAAGGTATAAGATCAAAGTCTATTAGATAGTCCAGCCTGAGGGCTGAGTAGGCGAAACCACTCCACCAAAGCTACCACTAAACTCCTAAAGGTATAGGGAATGGTACCTATTGGGTAGACCGGGAAGTGGTCTCTCGGGATAACGCACCCCAGAGGGGACATTTGTCCCGAGGTCTTTGATAGGTAGTAAAAAGTGCATAATTATTATCACATTTACCATTATATTTCCCTATTTATTCTTCTATTACGCACTACTACTAATGTTTTATTGTTTAATGTGTGCAGGCCTTGAGTAATTAAAAAAATAAAGAAGTAAAGCCTGAATGAAGCCCAAAAGCCCATATGCAAAAATTGTAGTAATTTAGAAGTTTCTACATTATCTAACCTAATCTAAACTTAGATTTTAAATTATTTATTTAAAATCTAAGGGAGGAAAAGAAAGGATAAGATAGAACTCCTAATTGCTAAAAGAGGAGGAAAAGGATAAGATGAGATGGACTTCTACTCAACCCTAGTTGCTTGCAAGACAAGGCTAAAGATAAAAAGAGAAAAGTTAAAGATAAAAATCATTTTAAAAATTCGGATTTATGATAACTTGCTTACCAAGTTATCCCGAATTCTCAAGATAGAGGGTCTGCATGCAGAATCCAGAAGGAGGCGCCCAGATGGACGATCCAGAGGAGGCCACGCAAGAAAGCGCCGCGAAAACGCGGCCATAGCCGCGTTTTCGTGGCTCTTTGGATGAGATTGGTTACGTGGTTTCGTGGGAGAGTTGTACTGGGACTCTACTTCCTATATCGCCTATAAATACCCCTACAGAGCAACAGAGAAGGGGCATCCAATAACTGAGTTAGGGTTTTTCTTTAGATCTTTTTCTATTTCCGAAATTTCTTGTATTTTTGTTTTTATTTGAAGAAGATTATTTTGAAGAACGAGGAGCTTTGTAAATTGGTCAGTGACACCCAATAAAGGTTACTCTTTTCTTCTTTGCAATTTAATCCTGCTTTCTTGCTTAGATTAATTATTTTATTTCCTTCTTTTTTTTCTTGCAATTCTTTTGATTCCACATAAAAACTTAAAAATAACATTAAAAAAAGATGAATAACTAAATTAAAATCATAGTTTGCTAATCTCTCGATCAACCCTAGTTTAGTTTTAAAAAAAAAAGTGAATTGATTGATAGCTACTATTAGAAACCCTAGAATTAAAAATATCTTCTTGAAGATGAATTGATTAGGTTTACTTTAATCTAGGTTACACTTTTTAATAGTTCTTCATAATTCATACTTAAAAATTTTGATAGCATAAATTTAAGTTAAACTTTTCTTATGCTATACTTTGAAATTAGAATGAACAACTGTTTAATCAATATTAGTGTACACTAGTTAGGGTTCCAATATTATTCATTTTTCTTGAATAGCAATTAATAACCTAGGGTGGATGTTTATTATTTCAATATGATATTCATTATTTGAGACTAATACTATGGGTTGTGGTAGACGATTAGTAAACTATATTTCTCAAAATCAATCAAATCTAATCAATCTCTCTTTTTCTCCTGTTCTAAGTAAAATACAGAGAAGATCGTTTCGAAACGCTTGCAACGCATCCTTCCCTGTGGATCGACCCGTCTAACCTTTGCTACGCGGTTAAATTGAAATGAGAATGGGACTTGCTAACTCTTAAACTATTTTTAATACAATTTCTCGTTCCAATCAAAATTTTGGCGCCGTTGCCGGGGAAGGAACGACACGATATTCTCAAAACTAATTCTTTTCTTTCTTTCTGTTCGCAGGATCAGAGAACAGGAAATATAACTGTAGCAAAGGACATATAGCAACTCTGTGCCTCTGCCCTAGAAGGCAGAGCAGCAGAGCCTACTACCTAGTCGCGCAAACACGGCCAAAGCCGCGTTTACGCGGCAGTAGTAGTGAACTACTCACTGAATTTTCTGCAGGTTGCTGAAAATTGAAAGTTCTATTTATTGTTTTGTTAAGTGTTCTCTGTGATCACCCTGCACACTGCTAACTAATTAACAGTAACCTATTCGTTAAAAAATAAAAAAAATTTATACTCTTGCATCATAAGCACGTGTCTATTTAATTTTTTTTTAAATTCTGTTGAAGAATGCTGGCGACAAGGTACGTTCGCATTGCATATAGATTAGGAAGCACTTTTGGCTGATTTACTGCTTTTTGAGTGATTATTTGTCTATTGCTTTACACGTACACAAAAAAAATTTAAGGGCAAATCCCATAAACAAGACAAGGTGGGGATTTCATCACCCTTCCTTGGCCCACAAATCATCTCTGTCACACTCACAACCCTAACCCTAAAATAAAAATTGACTAGACGTTGGCCTTAGGTTAACTCGGACTCATTAGGAGATTGGCTGAAGGAGAAAGTTGTTCAAAATTAACTCTTGCCAAATCGGTGCCTAGGAAGGGGATTAAGGGCCGAAAGCCCGAAGATCGGTGGTTACTTAATTAAGGAACGTCTTTGACGGATAACCTCCCACCGGTCTTGCCACCTACCTGGCCGATTAACTTGTGGTTAAGGTCGGCAATATACCTCCTAAAGACAGTCTAAAGTTAGGAGTCGTCTAGGTGAAGGCTTACCCTAGAATAAGAATTTTGACTATTTTTTTCTCTCTTTCTTGATTGATTGGGTGAACTTGTTTGTTAACTGTGCATGTCAGCTTGGTCGAGAGACCCATTCACATCTAGACTAACTAGAACCAGTTCACCACCCGAACAAAACCCGACTCACACATGGCACAACCACCATCACTACAAGATAGGCTCTATCCTATTAGGACCTCTCTTCCTTCTTGCATTCAGTTACCCGATGAAGGTGTTGACCAATTTGAGCTCAAACCACAATACATCAACACTCTTCCCAAATTTCATGGACTTAAATCTGAGGATGCATACTTTTTCATAAGGGAATTTGAAGAAGTATGTCTCATGATGAAAATACCCAGCCTAGGAGTAGATGCCATCAAATTACGGTTTGTTCCATTCTCTTTGAAAGACTTAGCAAAGAAATGGCTCTACAGTCTAGAGGCCGGTTCCATATCCTCATGGGATAATTTCGTCAAAGCCTTCTTAAAGAAGTTTTATCCCGTTCACAAGACTGCACTAATTAGGAAAAGTATATTGCAGTTTAAACAAATAGCCAATGAACCTTTTTGGAAGCACTTCGAACGTTTTAAGGACCTCCTTGCCCATTGCCCTCACCATGGGATAGAGAAATGGCGACTTTGTCAAGCTCTTTATAATGGATTAGAATATCAAACTAAAACGCTATTAGAATCCATGTGCCAAGGAGGATTTTTGAAAAAGAACGAACATGAAGGATGGTTATTATATGAAGAATTAGCTGATAATACCATTCAATGGGAACCAACTCCGGAAAAATTTAGGACTAATGACCCTAGTTCTTCTAAAGGAGGTATCCATTCTATTGAGGCTAACATAGCTACCGACGCTAAACTAGCTACTGTGATGCGAAGATTAAAAGCTCTTGAAACTAAAGAACCAGTCTCAGTGAACCAAGTCAGCCCAACACCTTCGGCGGGCTGTACTTATTGTCAAGACATGAACCATATGTTCGAGGAATGTCCCGTCTTTATAGCTCATCAAACTTTACCCGAACATATGAGTGTGGCCTTCACAAGGCCCGCTAACAATCCATATTCGTTCACCTATAATCTGGGTTGGAGAAATCACCCAAATTTTTCATGGGGCCCAAGCAACAATGATCAAACAAGGCCCAAATTCTCCAACAATTTTCAAAATCCTCCTTATCAACAAAATTACCCTAATCAAAATCCTCCACATTCTTTCCAAAATTCACATATGGAAACAAGACTCTCCAATATGGAAAGAAAGGTGGACACTCTAGTTAAAAGCCACGACACACTGGCTCAAGTCTTGACTAGGATAGAGATGCAACTGAATCAACAAGAAAGACAAAATGGAACTCTACCAAGTCAACCATTGCCAAACTCTAGGAATCCTAGGCAAGCCAATGAGGCTCAAGACCCAAACCAGTGTAATTTGGTTCATACATTAAGATCAGGGAAACAAGTTGATAATCAAGTATCCATGCCACAAGACCCAGCTCAATTGTCCATTCCATCTAGTTCCACTCCATCTCCACAAAACTCTAAAGAAACTGAAGTTGATAATCAGCAAAACAAGTGCACCAACCTACAGCCCCATTTCCAAATAGGCTTAGGAGTAATAATAATAATGCATATATGGAGAAACTACTCGAGGTGTTTAATCAGGTTAGGCTTAATATATCACTTCTTGATGCAATCCAACAGGTCCCTAGTTATGCCAAATTTCTTAAAGACATGTGCACCAAGAAAAGAAAGGCAAATGTGCCTAAGAAGGTTTTTCTAGCCACTAACATTAGTGAGCTATTGTCCAACCAAATCCCAGTCAAGTACAAGGACCCTGGTTGCCCCACCATTTCTTGCACAATAGGTCGAGCTGAAATTAATCGAGCACTCCTCGATTTAGGAGCCAGTATTAATTTGCTTCCCTTCTCCGTATATCAACAACTTGGATTAGGAGAACTCAACCGAACCCAAGTTATCATCCAATTAGCTGATCGCTTAATTAAAGTTCCTAAGGGAGAGATCAATGATGTCCTTATACGGGTAGGAGAATTCATTTACCCAGTCAATTTCATTGTTTTAGAGACACAACCTGTGTCTAATCCTAGGTCCCAAACTTCCGCCATCTTAGGACGCCCGTTCCTAGCAACCGCTAATGCGATCATAAATTGTAGAAACGGATCCATGAGATTGACTTTTGGGGATATGACCAAGGAAGTCAATGTTTTCAACTTAGGTAAACACCCCTACGACATAAATGACCAACCCTTTGAGGTCAACTTCATTGAGAATATGACGAGTGAGCACAAAGAGGAGATCACACTAGAGTCAAAGGATGAGGAAGAGTTAAACCTTGATGAGATTGAATGGGCCGCAAGTCCAAGTTCTATAGAGATGGAAAATTTAAGCTTAACACCTCCACCCATCGAGCCACCTCCTTCGTTGGAGTTAAAGACCTTGCCTACACATCTTAAGTACGCCTACCTTGGTGAACAAGAGACGTTACCAGTCATAGATGCCTCCAATTTGACTAATAGGCAAGAGGAAGACCTATTGGCAACCCTTAGGAGACACAGGAAAGCCATTAGTTGGACTATGGCAGATATCAAGGAACTAAGCCCTCAAATAGTCCAGCATAGAATCCATCTAGAGGAAGGGGTTAAACCAAAGAGGGACCCACAACGTAGGCTAAACCCGCTCATGCAAGAGGTTGTACAAGCCGAAATAATGAAACTGTTAGATAATGGGATCATTTATCTCATTTCCAATAGTGAATGGGTTAGCCCAGTGCATGTGGTTCCTAAGAAGTCCAATTTTACTGTGGTAGAAAACGACAAGCAAAAGTTAGTGCAAACACGACTACCTACCAAAGTTCGAGTATGCATAGACTATTGCAAGTTGAACGCCGCCACTAGAAAAGATCATTTTCCCCTCCCATTTATCGATCAAATGCTGGAACGATTAGCGGACCATGAGTATTACTGTTTCTTGGACGGTTACTCAGGGTATAACAAATCCCAATAGCCCCGGAGGACCAAGAAAAGACAACATTCACGTGCCCATTTGGGACATTTGCCTATCGCCGAGTGCCTTTCGGCCTATGCAATGCCCCCGCCACATTCCAACGTTGTATGTTAAGCCTTTTCTCTAACATGGTCGAGCGCTTCTTAGAGATTTTCATGGACAACTTCTCCGTCTATGGAAATTCATTTGACCAATGTCTCCATCACTTAGAGCTAGTGCTGAATAGATGCACCGAAAAGAACTTGACCCTAAATTGGGAAAAGTGCCACTTTATGGTGCAGCATGGATTGTCCTAGGTCATGAGATATCTAGGGAAGGGATCAAAGTGGATAAGGCTAAGGTAGATATCATAGACAAACTCCCAATTCCACGAAGCGTGAAAGACATTCGTTCTTTCTTAGGACACGCCGGGTTTTATCGTAGGTTCATTAAGGATTTTAGCAAATTGCTAGACCTCTTACAAACCTTTTAGCCAAAGACGTGCCCTTCATCTTTGACGATAAGTGTAATAGCACGTGAGAGAAGCTAAAATTGGAACTTATCTCTGCACCTATCATCTCACCTCCGGACTGGTCCAACCCTTTTGAGATCATGTGCGATGCCTCAGATTTTGCGATAGGCGCTGTCTTAGGACAACGCAAAGATAACAAGTAACACGTGATCTATTATTCAAGTAGGACATTCAATGATGCCCAAGTGAACTATACTACAACAGAGAAAGAATTCTTGGCAGTAGTGTTCGCTTTGGAGAAATTTCGCCCATACGTACTGTAATACTCTTGTTTTTTTAATACCAAAAAAAATAAATAAAAATAATAATAATAAATATATTATATATATATATATATATATATAATATATATATATATATATATATATATATATATGCTAGCACTAGGAATTGAACTCAGGTCCCCCAACAAAGGAGAGAAGAGAGTTAATCATTATGCCACATTGGCGTGTAATCTAAGAGCACTCAGAATTTAATTTGAATCTAATAAGCTAGACAATCTATAATTTCAAATCTAAATCAAATCTCTTTGAGATTTTTCTACAACTTTCCATTCTTATCTAAATTGCTAATCTAGCCTAATTAGAGTCCAGGTTCAAAAAAAAAAATCTCTTATAGCCTTATAAAACCTAAATATTTCCTTTCTCTTCTACCTCAAGAGAAACCCTAGTACAACTCTCCCCACCTTCATATTTCTCCTCCAACTGTTCGTGAACGAAGAGGGATTTCGAGATACAAGGGTTAAGGAGAAAGCAAGGAGAACAAGTAAGTATAAAATTTGATTTTTATTAATTCAAATATTTAATTAGCATAGCATGATTAAGATTCTCTTTTTGTTACGAAAACTTAGATCTCCCCTAAATTTAAATTAATTTATATGAATATGAATTTTGATAACATACCATAATTTAAAAATCTTTTTATGAAACAAAAAAAATCCATCCAATAATAATAATTAGGTTAAAAATTTGTATGAATTAAAGATTATAATTAAATCAGAGTACCATGCATAGATCTACCCCTTTTTAAGAATTTCTTCATCATCAAAAAACTTTACCTTGATCTAAATAAAACTTATATAAAAAAATAATATCTGATTCTCTAATAGAAATATTTTAGAAAAAAAACAAAAAGAAAATTTTTAGAACAAAATTCCAAGGATCTAAAATTAGACACATGGGATCCATCTACATGGAAATTTATTCAAAATCTAATTAAAATATATATATTTAAATTTTACATTAAAATTTTTACAATTTAGGAATTAAAAAAAAAGTGCACTGCTCTCGGCCAAGCCGAGAGCAGTGCGCTGCACTGTGCAGGGCCTGGCCAGGATGGCCAGGCCTGGCCTAGCCGGGCCTGGTACGTCCGGGTTGGGTCTGCTAGGGAAAAAAAAAAGAAGGGAAAAGAATTCTGGACCAGGCCTGGGCCTGGCCTGGTCCGGCCTGAGAGTAGTCCGGGCCTGGGCCTGAGGGGTCTGGGCTGCTATATAAAAAAAAAAAAAAATTACAAAGACCCATTAATTGTTTTCAGCCCAGCTTTTGCATGGGCTGTACCCTTCTGGATCCACTCCCACACACAAAACCCGACCCAACAGAAATTCCAGACTTGTTAACCTGCAGGAAAATAATTAAAATAATTAGTTAAAGATATCGAAAAAATAGGAAAAAAAAATATAAATAACAATCTGCACTGTCTCTACTTTTTATGATAAAATTTTCAGAAGAATAGCAACATAAATTAAATCAAATTACCCTCTTTAAAGTCAGTTTTGTTAAATGGTAAATTCGAACCCGTTAAGAAAATTAATGTTAAAAAGTTTTAACCCTATAATGGAGAATTTAAAATTTGATAAATTAAACCTATTAAGTTCAGGTAATTCTTAGGATCATACTCCCAACCTTAAGTTAATTAATCACAATTAAATAAATAAAAGATCCTAACAATTTCTATTGAAATAAATTGTGTAGATTTTCTGGGATTCTAGGATTTGCAGTGCCTTGGATTGAGATCTACGCAGGTGAGTGCTTTTTCCTCCTTCAGCTCACAAGAATTCCTGTGAGGAAGGATTTTATCTACTTATCTAATTATGTTGTTTAAACTAATGTACTAGTACTTAGAAATTTTATAATTTCATGAATTACCTGTATGTACTATTTGTAGCATGTTTATGCATTCCTGTATGAAATTAAGCACATTGTTATTGATAATGGGCCTCCTTGATCACTACATGACACCGGTTAGGACTTTACCACTAAGACTCACCTGAATGACATTTATGACCACCATGTTCATGTTATCCAACTACTGGGAAAATGTTATTAGACGGTAACAACCTCATCCTGTTTATCATGTTCACCGACATATATATCCTGTTATACATGTATCACGATTTCACTGCTATGTTGTTACTGTCACCATTACCGAGTTATCCTAGTAGATTTAGGTAACATGTACATTAATAATCCTGACAACTAAATTAAATAACTTACACTGGGATTGGGGAGATTGATGGAGGAGACAGCGTCTGTATTTTGGGTGGACCTAGGATTTAGGTTGCGCAGCCGAAAGAGGGTTCTACTGCAGGGTTCCCGTGGGGTGACTGGCACCCCGTCATGTTTCCTGTTCATGTTATACATGTTATACATGTACCTGTTCCTGTTTACATGTTCCTGACTACCTTGCGGTAGGTCCTGGTTCAGCGCCAGGAGTCTGGGCCGTGGTCCCGGGTATGCACGGGACCCACCTAAAACACAGACAATGTCTCCAACCGATCAGTTTTAATAACTGAGGACCTCGATTGGCACGTGTAATAGGCGTAGCATGGGATGCGTCTATTACATGTGGCAATTGGTGTTCGCTGACATAATTAATAATGAAAACTGAATTCTTATATTGATACTATAAACTGAACTTGACATTCTGACTTGCATGTTATTATAGACATTGATTATATTCATGACCTGAGGTAACTTTGATTATATCACTGACTTGTTTAGCTATTATTTATTTCTTGTTGGCATGTTGTTCACTCTTATCATGTATATTTTCTTTCCATATGCTTTTACATTACATGCATGTGCATCTTCCCCCTTTTATTTTATCACTCACTAGGTCGCTTATTGACGACCCTGAGTTTGCTATGCTCAGATCCAGATCTGAGCACATTGCAGGACCAGGAGTACTTTGAGCGCTTTGCAGATCTTCAGTAGACCATCCGCAGTTCAGTTCGTGAGGACTTTTAGTATTTTTGCTTTTATTCTTGTTATGTTTATAATAAGTGAACCTTCGAGACATTATTGTACTTGCTTTTAAATGATGGAATAAGTTGTGAACTTTATGTTTTAATTTAATACATTGAGGCTTAGCGTATTTTTATTCAGAATACGTCGCCGAATCTTGTCACGTACCCAATTTTGTGTATTTTGAGAAGTGGGGCGTGACACGTACTTGGGACCAAAACCACAATATTCACCGACCATTCTGCACTTCGATACCTAATGCTCAAAAAGGATGCGAAGGCCCGACTTATTCGTTGGATCCTCCTCCTTCAAGAATTTGATCTCAAAATTCGAGATAAAAAGGGTGTTGAAAATGTCGTCGCAGACTATCTCTCTCGTGTGCCAAACGCACCTTCCGACGAATTGCTCATCAATGATAATTTTCCCGACGAACAACTTCTAGCCATCTCTACGGAACCATGGTTTGTCGACATAGTTAATTACTTAGTCACAAACCAAACACCACCTAATTGGTCAAAACAGGATAGATACCGATTCTTGTCTCAAGTCCGGTATTTCATATGGGAGGATCCTTACCTTTTCAAACATTGTAGTGACCAAATTATTAGGAGATGTGTTTCCGATGAGGAAACTAGAAGCGTTCTAGCCTTTTGTCACGAATTTGCTTGCGGTGAACACTTTGGTCCTGCAAAACTGCCGAAAAGATCCTGAAAAGTGGCTTTTATTGGCCCACTTTGTTTAAAGACGCATTTGACTTTTGCAAAACTTGCACAAGATGCCAAATGATAGGAAGGATTTCTAAACGTAATATGATGCCCCTAAATCCAATTCTAGAAGTAGAACTTTTTGATGTTTGGGGCATTGATTTTATGGGTCCCTTTCCTAATTCGTTTGGGCACCAATACATCTTGTTGGCTGTAGATTACGTATCCAAATGGGCTGAAGCCGTCCCTTGCAAGACAAATGACAACAAAGTTGTTGTCAAATTCTTAAAAGAAAACATCTTCTCACGTTTTGGAACCCCTCGTGCAATAATTAGTGACAATGGTACACATTTTTGTAATAGAACTTTTGAAGCTCTTATGCGAAAATATGCCATAACGCACAAGTTATCTACACCGTAGCATCCTCAAACCAGTGGATAGGTAGAAGTTTCCAATAGGTAAATTAAGCTTATCTTGGAGAAAACTGTGAATCAAAATAGGAAGGACTGGTCCACCAAATTGGTAGATGCCTTATGGGCATATAGGACCGCCTTTAAAATGATCCTAGGAATGTCTCCTTATAGACTAGTCTTTGGAAGGCTTGCCACCTTCCTGTTGAGTTAGAGCACCGAGCCTTATGGGTAATTAAGCAGCTAAATTTCGATCTAGATAAGGCCGGTGAACTTCGGAAATTGCAAATTTCTGAACTTGAGGAGTTGAGGAACGAAGCATATGAAAATGCGAAAATTATGAAAGATAGGGTTAAGGTTTTTCACGATAAGTTCATCACTATAAAAACTTTTGTCCAAGGACAAAAAGTGTTACTTTATAACTCTAGACTTCATCTCTTTCCCGACAAGTTAAAATCAAGATGGACAGGGCATTTCATTGTTAAGATTGTGTTTCCACACGGAGCCATAGAGATATACGACCCTAAAAATAGAAATGTATTCAAGGTAAATGGTCAACGTCTTAAAAAATTTTTGGAATCAGTACCGGAAGTAAATGCAGCCATGGGTCTTTTGACCCAATGTATCGGTAACTCTATCTCTCTGCCAATTCATGCATTCATGCATTTCATTCATACATTGGGGACAATGTATGAGATAAGTGTGAGGGAGGGTAAAACCTTAATTTTATAAAAAAATAAAAAAATAAAAAAATTTAAAAAAATAATGAAATATATATATAATATATATATATAAATTTCTTTATATTTTAACATTGTTCTAACATAACAATAAAAAGAATAATAAAAAAATAAAATATTTCAAAAATAAATAAATAATAAATAAATTTTAGATACATAGTTGAAAAAGAAGACAATATTTTGATTTATCTTTTGAAAGAAATCTAAGTTAATTTTAAGAGTTAGGAAAATCATGATTAGGATTTCTAAAAACTTGGTCAAAATAAAATAAATTGTTGGATTTTTTTAGGTATAGGAGGAAAATTGAATAATTAATTAGTCTTGATTTTTATCGTAATGAAATGTGCATACCTAATACACTCACACATCTTGGATTCTAAGACAAAGACTCTTGTGCCTTATAAAAAAAATAAAATAAAAAATATATATATAAAATAAAAAAATTTCACTGATTAAGCTGGATACATGTGCCTCAAGAAGCATAAGTATTCACGTCTAAAGGTGATTTTATAAAAAAAAGTCTTTAGTTTTGTGGCCTAGTTCACTCGAGTCCTTAAGTCCGTGGGGTGTTTTCTTACCCGGTGCCCTGAAACTGATCAGTTTGGGAGCCACTGACCTTAGGCTCGCTACATGGGTGGATTAGAAAGCCTAATAAAATCAAGAAATATTATTTATATATGTACTAACACATCTAATAGTCAATTAGTTAGGTATGAGGGCCTCAAGAAGCCTTGATACTTACACAAAAGAAAATTAGATGAGTTATACATATTAAAAAAAAAACAAAGAGAAAATAATAATAAAGAGGCATGAGAGTCCAAGTTAAAGGATCCCTAGTATAGATTCACAAGGATGCATATGACTTAGGGTAACAAAAGAGACTATACAGAAATTCAATTTAATCCTTACCTAAAATTGATAACAAATTATTGGATAAAGATTAAGTTCAAGAATGAATAAAAATGATAATCCTAAAACCTATAAATTATTTAGTTTCTTCAAATGTATTTCAAATATTTCTTTCCTTTTTCGAAATAAATTAAATAAATAAATAATAAAATAAATTAATTCATTAAATTTCTAACATTTTTCTTTTATGGATTTTGTGGGTGTAATCCGCTGAAAACCCTCACGAGACAACACTCATCCTCTAGGGGTAACCTAGAGGTTTAACGGCTTGTTGCACGTGCTAAGTGCAACCGTGATGCCTACGAAAGTGAGTTAGGATAGATTAGTTTTTCTTTTCTTTTTCTTTTTAATTTTTACTCGAGGACGAGCAAAAAGATAAGTGTGGGGGTGTGACAGGTAGTAAAAAGTGCATAATTATTATCACATTTACCATCATATTTTCCTATTTATTCTTCTATTACGCACTACTACTAATATTTTATTGTTTAATGTGTGCAGGCCTTGAGTAATTAAAAAAATAAAGAAGTAAAGCCTGAATGAAGCCCAAAAGCCCATATGCAAAAATTGTAGTAATTTAGAAGTTTCTACATTATCTAACCTAATCTAAACTTGAATTTTAAATTATTTATTTAAAATCTAAGGGAGAAAAAGGAAGGATAAGATAGAACTCCTAATATCTAAAAGAGGAGGAAAAAGATAAGATGAGATGGACTTCTACTCAACCCTACTTGCTTGCAAGACAAGGCTAAAGATAAAAGGAGAAAAGTTTAAAGATAAAAATCATTTTAAAAATTTGTATTTATGATAACTTGCTTCCCAAGTTATCCCGAATTCTCAAGCTAGAGGGTCTGCATGCAGAATCCAGAAGGAGGCGCCCAGATAGACGATCCAGAGGAGGCCACGCAAGAAAGCGCGTGGCCGTTGGCCACGCTATAGCCGCGGAAACGCGGCCATAGCCGTGTTTTCGCGGCTCTTAGGATGAGATTGGTTATGTGGTTTTGTGGGAGAGTTGTACTGGGACTCTACTTCCTATATCGTCTATAAATACCCCTGCAGAGCAACAGAGAAGGGCATCCAGTAACTGAAGTTAGGGTTTTTCTTTAGATCTTTTTCTATTTCCGAAATTTCTTATATTTTTGTTTTTATTTGAAGAAGATTATTTTGAAGAACGAGGAGCTTTGTAAATTGGTCAGTGACACCCAATAAAGGTTACTCTTTTCTTCTTTGCAATTTAATTCCGCTTTCTTGCTTAGATTAATTGTTTTATTTCCTTCTTTTATTTTCTTGCAATTCTTTTGATTCCACATAAAAACTTGAAAATAACATAAAAAAAAGATGAATAACTAAATTAAAATCATAGTTTGCTAATCTCTCGATCAACCCTAGTTTAGTTTTTAAAAAAAGTGAATTAATTGATAGCTACTATTAGAAACCCTAGAATTAAAAATATCTTCTTGAAGATGAATTGATTAGGTTTACTTTAATCTAGGTTACACTTTTTAATGGTTCTTCATAATTCATACTTAAAAACTTTGATAGCATAAATTTAAGTTAAACTTTTCTTATGCTATACTTTGAAATTAGGATGAACAACTGTTTAATCATTATTAGTGTACACTAGTTAGGGTTCCAATATTATTCATTTTGCTTGAATAGCAATTAATAACCTAGGGTGGATGTTTATTATTTCAATATGATATTCATTATTTGAGACTAATACTATGGGTTGTGGTAGACGATTACTAAACTATATTTCTCAAAATCAATCAAATCTAATCAATCTCTCTTTTTCTCCTGTTCTAAGTAAAATACAGAGAAGATCGTTCCGAACGCTTGCATCGCATCCTTCCCTGTGGATCGACCCGTCTAGCCTTTGCTTCGCGGTTAAATTGAAACGAGACTGAGACTTGCTAACTCTTAAACTATTTTAATACAATTTCTCGTTCCAATCAGTCTTCTCCTACAACCTGCACACTGTTAGTTCGTCAAATACAATATCGTCTTCACTATTGCAGACATTTATCCACAAAATACAGTACAAATACAGTCTTAAGCACTTAGCCACATGCATGCATACAGTCCAATACATCGCATACAATCCCAGACACAAAATATGATACATGGTCAATAACTAACATCACACGCTCAAATACATAATATGGTTTACAAACCCAAAGTCAAAGTACTCGCTCAAATCCAATAACACTCGCAAAATCAAGGATCAACACTCGCCTAAAATTGAAACATGATGGAAACTCCGGGGAACTCCGGGAATGCTGACTACAACATGTGCATGATAGAGAGAGAATGTGATAAAGAGAGGAAGAGAGGGAAAAGAGGGGAGAGAAAGAGGTGTTGGCTCAAAGGCCTTCCACTCTAGTTTTGATGATGATTAACTCATGTAGTTATGTGTACTAATAATCTTGTATTATTTAGTTTCAGATCATTAATCAAGTTATTAGTTGGTGATTAGCTTCAACAAGATGTTTTGAAAGCTTTCACATGTTGATTCAAGAGCCCGAGCGTCAGAGATCATATATAGCACTTGCTCGTGGATCAAAGAGTTTTGGATCGAGTCGGCTTGGAGATTGCGCTCTACAAGAAGACATCGGTACCATAGTTTAGTTTTGTGTTTAGATCCAAATTGTAAAGATTAGAATAGTATGATATGCTCAAGTTCACAACACACACGTTTCATGTTTTCGGTTTTTGGTTTAACCAATCTTGGTTTACATGAATAGATTTTATATCAAAACAAGTTTACATGGTTTAATGTATATTAGATTTGTTCTATATACATGCATGCTTCAACTCTTAGACAAACTTACTTTGATATACCTATTTCATGTGTTTTAGGTTTTGTGTTTTAACAAAACTTATTTTTGGAATTAAAGTCAAAAACTATGATATATATATGTTTCATGTATATTGGATTTCTATCCATATGCATCATGCTTCAAAGTGTTTAAATATCATGTTTTTTTAATTGGAAGAGTTTTGGACAAAACGTATTTTCTATTCAAAATTTAAGTTTTAGAAAATACCGTTTTTGGTTTTTGGTAAAAATGATAAGACACAAAAATAGTTCATATTGATTGATATTTGAGCTAAACTGTTTACCACATGTTTATATATCAATGCAAAATGATAAAACTATTTTTGGTGATTTTTAGAAGTGTTAAAAGATTTTTCAAAATATTTTTAAAACTGTTTTTCTGACCCAGTTTTCTGTTCCAGGCTTCAACCAGTCGACTAGTCTTCTGACCAAGTCGACTTGGCATGAAGTCGGTCGACCGGGTCGGTCGACCGACGTGCACAGATCTGTGCACGTTTGGCAGACACAGGGACGGTCGACCGTCAGGGTCGACCGGGTCTGAGAGCAGAGCTCTCTGTTTGTTTGGGTCAACCGGGACGGTCGACCGGTAGCTGCCAACGGGCAAAATTTGACCGTTGGACGGTCAACCGGACCGGTCGACCGGCAGTGTATTTCTGGCATTTTCAGCTGCCAACGGCTATATTTTTCTGGGGGCTATAAATACCCCATTTGTGAGAGTTTTTCTCTAAGAATTTTTGTGCGAATTTTTCCTTACTCTCTAGTGTTTTCACAGCAATCAAAAGAAGTTTTTGAACTCATATTGAACAATCTATTTGGAGTTTTTGCTAGGGTTTGGAAAACCAAAGAAAAGGGTTTTTGGGAAAAGAGTTTTGATTCAACTTCTATATCTTGGTTTCAGTTTTTCTCAAGGATTTTCTTTGTGATTTTGATTTCCATTCCATTGGTTTTCTCCACACTTGAGCTAAAATCTACTATCTCTTCTATAGGATCTTTGTGTGGGAGAAAGAAATTGTTTGTGGTTGTTTGTTAGACCACCAAGTTATAAACCCTAACTTAGCTTGGCTTTGTGCCTTTCCCTCATTGTGTTGAGGAGGTTGTGCTATTGAGTTGTATCCCTCAAGTGGTGAGGTGATCCTTATTTGTTTTGTGCTAATCCCTCAAGTTGTGAGGTGATTGTTTTGTTGGATTGGAGCTTGCCTCAAGGAGGAGGTTGTGGTTGTAAAGAGAGGAGTTGGGTACTCCTTGTGAGAGTTCTTTGTGGACTTGCTAGTGGATTAGAAATCCTTCGTGTGTCGAAGGCAGGGATGTAGAGCTGGGTGCTCGAACCTCGAAACATATCTTGTTGTTTGCGCTTGATCCATTGACTCTCTCTATCTCTCTATTTACTTTGTGCCTTGCAACTATTCATATTGTGCATTCATAATTGCTTGGCTTGGTTGTGTGTGCATCACTTGTTGATTGCACTTGAGTGTATTGCATTAAGTTTTTAAATTCCGCATTGAGTTCATAGATTAGCTATATCACCTATTCACCCCCCCTCTAGGTGATTTCAATTGGTATCAGAGCCTACGCTCCTGATATTTAGGTTTAACCACTTAGGAGTGAGATCTTAGTTTGCTAATCTTCATTTGCATTGTTCATTTGCACACATTTAGGTTGCACTCATGGATAGCCCTCCTATGTTTGACCATATTAGACTTGATGCTTGGAAGGCCAATATGAGTAGCCATTTGAAAAGACTAGGACATCTAGTTTATCAAGCCTCCACTATGGAATCCTTCCCTAATAGTAGCAAGCATAAAAAGGCTAATGCATTAGCACTTAGAGCATCTCTTAGTGAACATCTTTTACCGGTGTTTGATCGTTATGACTCGGCTTTTGCAGTTTGGAGTTTATTGACGTCTCCCGAGCTTCCAAGGATTATCAACAAGTTGAGAGGATCTAGGAGAGACATGTCCAACGAGCATTGCTTCATGGTCCAAGGGAAGAACTCCCTTGAGGTACAATCGGATTCTAAATTAGATGATTGCTCTAGTTCCTATTGTGATGGTTGTTTAGAAGCTCAAACTTTAAATATGGAACTTGCCACAAAGCTTGAAAATTTCTTGGAAAAACACAAACTTTTGAAAGAGGATAATCTTGTTTTGAAAAATGAATTAACGGATTTGTGTTCTAATTTTGAATTGATTTTGCAAGAAAAGGAAGAGATCACTAGTGAACGTGACTCACTAAGATCTCAACTAGACCTTGCTCTTAATGAGATTGAAGTTTTGAAAAGCAAAAATGATTGTGATGATGTTGTGAAAAACAATGAGGTTTTATCTTCAAAATTGGATTTTGTTTTAAAAGATAACCTTGTTTTGAAAAATAAACTTGAGTCCATTACAAAAGAATTGGATTTGGTTTTAAAGAAAAATGAATCTTTAAAAATTGATATTGATTCTCATGTGTGCCATGCTAGTATAGCTTCTTCTTCTAGCACACCTCTTACATGCTCCACTTTATCTTCAAGTATTGAAAAAGATATAAATGTTTTGAAGAAAAGTGTTGATTGTTTGGGCTCCACTTTGAGCCAATGTGCTTTAAATCATACACGTTTGGAAACCTTGGTTCATAAGAAACAAGGTCCATCTTTGCATGCACACCCTACACGGCATACACATGCTTTCCACGGACACAACCATGACATGTATGCTCATGTGTACACATGTACACATTGTGGTCGAAAAGGCCATCTTGCTAGATTTTGCTATGATCGCTTACATAATGAAAATTTAGCATGTAATCTTGTTTGGGTTAGAAAAGAAACTAACCCCTATGGACCCAAAAGAAAATGGGTACCAAAAACCACCTCCTTGACTTTTGATGTAGGTGGGAGCTCTCGCATCACGTGAGAGTATTGGTGCCTTGAGGTGGATGCGTTCTAAGCTTAAACGAGAACCATTTGGATGCTTCACTCTCAAGGGGATTTGGTGGGAGGACCACCGTGGTTTGGAGAACTAGAGATGCACCTTCATCGGTTTTGGTATCATTCTCTAAACTCCCATTTTTAATTGCATGCTTTTCATGTTCATCTATTCATAGCATGCCTTGTTTTATTGTTCATTATGCTTATGTCATGTTGATTAGATTAGTGTTATACATGTTTAGTTACTTGAGACACCCATGTTTTATATGGATCTTATCTTTGTGTTCTCACCTTATTTAGTACTATCATGTATGCCCTAAATCTAATGTACATGTATATACATAATGATCATATGGATGTTTATGATGTTTTATTTTGATGACTCATGTTTTGTTTAGCATGTTGAATGCCATGTTTATTAGACCCTTGACATGCATGTATAGCTTTTGAGATCACCCATATTTAGTATGGACCCATATTTTGTGTTCTCTTTATGTTTTAACTACCATGCTAATCATATGGTTGACTATGACTTTTTGTTTTAATAATTCATATTTTGATTATTATGTTTATCATGTTGGGTTATGATTCTCGTTTTATACTTCATGTTTTGAATACTTGCTTGAATGATAAGTTTTCATGAAAACTAGGATTTATACTTGTACATAGAATGGGCAACAAGTAAATCTTTTTATGTTTGTGCTTGAATGCTTATTTGTACCCATTAGATGTGCTAGTATAGTCTAGTTTTGATGATTCATGCATTCTAACTTGTATTCCTCTATTTTGGATATGTTTCTATGATCATGTGTTTTAACTTCATGTATATGTCTATCTTGTCCAAACTATTGATTATACATGTACATCGTTGAGCCACGTGCCTTCATGCATATACTTTTATGGACTCATTGTGTTTAGGATATGTATGTATACTTTAGTTTGTACATGACATACATATGCCTTGAAGTTTAAATCGTTTGGATGAATTTCAAGTTTGCTAGGTGATTTCACATCCTAGATGAATTTTATGTTTTCAATATTGAGCTTGATTGTCCATTTTCATGTTGATATGTTTCTCACAACACTTGTACACTCACCTTATTTATGTTTTCTCATGACTTAGTTTTCATGAGTACAAATTGTGCTATATGGATTTTGAGTGTTTTAGTGCCATGTGGTTTACATGTGTCTTCATGAAAAATATTTTTGTTATTCCTTATTTGAAGGATCTCATACTAGTTGATTCATATAACTAGTTGTGATATTCTTCCTTGATAGTAGTTTTCAAACATACTATATTTGTAAACCTATTTTTGAAAATCCCTACCATCTAAGGGTGGTTGGATGGGAGATCATGTTCATGTATGCTTTATAGTGAAAATCATAGTAAACTTGAACATGAAATGGGTGGTAGGATTATGAGATATACACTTGATCTTATTGTTGTTTCAATTGGTATCATTGAAGTCTTTCAATTGGTATCAATCTTGACATTTCTTGTATACTCATATATTTTTATGTATGTATGCTTGCATTTCAAAGTATATCAATTTCAATTGGTATCTACTTTTCATACATATATATGTTTTATTTGTGCTTATTATATCCCTATATATTTAAGCACAAGATTTTGTTTATGATAAGCTTGAGCTTCAACTTTGTTTCAATTGATTTAGTTTTCAATTGGTATCTTAATTCGAGCCTTATCATAGTTTTTATTGGTATTTCATAATGGGGGAGAAAATCTTGTATTTCTTCTTTCAATTGGTTTTTTAGTATTCCACTCCCTTACTTTATGATAGAGAATAATAATTTCAATTGGCAATAATTTCTATTGGTATCAAAATCAAATTTGTTTATATACTTAAAAATATAATAATTTCAATTGGTATTAAGATCTATGTTTAATTTCAATTGGTATCAACATTTATGTTTAGAAATTCAAAATTGTAATGTTTAATTTCAATTGATATCAAGATTGTTTATTTACAATTGGTATGTTGTTTGTTTACTTATCAATTGGTTTCAAGATTTTTGTTTTTCAATTGGTATAGTTTCATTTTTAATTGGTATCAAAATGCACTTCATTGACACATTTTTTTAATTGGTATCATATTTGAGTTTAGACAAAAGGGGGAGAGCATCCCTTGATTGATTTCTTGTTTTGAATATAAGAAGAATTTTTTTTAATCGGTATATGTTTTTATTAGTTTTGTTTTTAACCCTTTGTTGATGAGTGACAAAAAGGGGGAGAAGAATTTGAGTTTATATGCATGTTTTATGTTTTTATGTGTTTTTATATTAAGTTCAATTGGTATCAAAAGCATTATTTAAAGAACATGTTTAGTTTTGGTATCAAGAGCTTGTAACAGAGATCATTAGTTTTGTTTTGCATATATTGAGTTTAATTGGTATCTAGAGCATGTTTATTGTTTAGTTTTATTGGTATCAAGAGCATGTTTATTTGTTTTTGCTAATTGGTATCTAGAACATGTTTATTTGTTTTTGAAAATTTCATTGATATCTTCCATTGGTTTCTAGAGCCATTTATTGTATTATGCATATCTATGCATGTTTCATGTTTTATAATTTCATTGGTATCTAGCGCCATTTATTAGTTGTTTATCCTATGCATGAGTTAAGGGGGAGCTTCTTTGAAGCTTAACTTTAATCCATGCATATATAACTCCATGAGTTTTGTCATCATCAAAAAGGGTAGATTGTTGGCCCAAAGGCCTTCCACTCTAGTTTTGATGATGATTAACTCATGTAGTTATGTGTACTAATAATCTTGTGTTATTTAGTTTTAGATCATTAATCAAGTTATTAGTTGGTGATTAGCTTCAACAAGATGTTTTGGAAGCTTTCACATGTTGATTCAAGAGCCCGAGCGTCAGAGATCATATATAGCACTTGCTCGGTGGATCAAAGAGTTTTGGATCGAGTCGGCTTGGAGATTGCGCTCTACAAGAAGACATCGGTACCATAGTTTAGTTTTGTGTTTAGATCCAAATTGTAAAGATTAGAATAGTATGATATGCTCAAGTTCACAACACACACGTTTCATGTTTTCAGTTTTTGGTTTAACCAATCTTGGTTTGCATGAATAGATTTTATATCAAAACAAGTTTACATGGTTTAATGTATATTAGATTTGTTCTATATACATGCATGCTTCAACTCTTAGACAAACTTACTTTGATATACCTATTTCATGTGTTTTAGGTTTTGTGTTTTAACAAAACTTATTTTTGGAATTAAAGTCAAAAACTATGATATATATATGTTTCATGTATATTGGATTTCTATCCATATGCATCATGCTTCAAAGTGTTTAAATATCATGTTTTTGTATTTGGAAGAGTTTTGGACAAAACGTATTTTCTATTCAAAATTCAAGTTTTAGAAAATACAGTTTTTGGTTTTTGGTAAAAATGATAAGACACAAAAATAGTTCATATTGATTGATATTTGAGCTAAACTTTTTACCACATGTTTATATATCAATGCAAAATGATAAAACTATTTTTGGTGATTTTTAGAAGTGTTAAAAGATTTTTCAAAATATTTTTAAAACTGTTTTTCTGACCCAGTTTTCTGTTCCAGGCTTCAACCAGTCGACTAGTCTTCTGACCAAGTCAACTTGGCATGAAGTCGGTCGACCGGGTCGGTCGACCGACGTGCACAGATCTGTGCACGTTTGGCAGACACAGGGACGGTCGACCGTCAGGTCGACCGGGTCTGAGAGCAGAGCTCTCTGTTTGTTTGGGTCGACCGGGACGGTCGACCGGTAGCTGCCAACGGGCAAAATTTGACCGTTGGACGGTCGACCGGACCGGTCGACCGGCAGTGTATTTCTGGCATTTTCAGCTGCCAACGGCTATATTTTTCTGGGGGCTATAAATACCCCATTTGTGAGAGTTTTTCTCTAAGAATTTTTGTGCGAATTTTTCCCTACTCTCTGGTGTTTTCACAGCAATCAAAAGAAGTTTTTGAACTCATATTGAACAATCTATTTGAAGTTTTTGCTAGGGTTTGGAAAACCAAAGAAAAGGGTTTTTGGGAAAAGAGTTTTGATTCAACTTCTATATCTTGGTTTCAGTTTTTCCCAAGGATTTTCTTTGTGATTTTGATTTTCATTCCATTGGTTTTCTCCACACTTGAGCTAAAATCTACTATCTCTTCTATAGGATCCTTGTGTGGGAGAAAGAAATTATTTGTGGTTGTTTGTTAGACCACCAAGTTATAAACCCTAACTTAGCTTGGCTTTGTGCCTTTCCCTCATTGTGTTGAGGAGGTTGTGCTATTGGGTTGTATCCCTCAAGTTGTGAGGTGATCCTTGTTTGTTTTGGGCTAATCCCTCAAGTTGTGAGGTGATTGTTTTGTTGGATTGGAGCTTGCCTCAAGGAGGAGGTTGTGGTTGTAAAGAGAGGAGTTGGGTACTCCTTGTGAGAGTTCTTTGTGGACTTGCTAGTGGATTATAAATCCTTCGTGTGTCGAAGGCGGGGATGTAGAGCTGGGTGCTCGAACCTCGAAACATATCTTGTTGTTTGCGCTTGATCCATTGACTCTCTCTATCTCTCTCTTTACTTTGTGCCTTGCAACTATTCATATTATGCATTCATAATTGCTTGGCTTGGTTGTGTGTGCATCACTTGTTGATTGCACTTGAGTGTATTGCATTAAGTTTTTAATTCCGCATTGAGTTCATGGATTAGCTATATCACCTATTCACCCCCCTCTAGGTGATTTTCACTTAGTATCAGAGCCTACGCTCCTGATATTTAGGTTTAACCACCTAGGAGTTGAAAAACACCTAGAGGGGGGGGTGAATAGGTGTTATTGCTAATCTAACAATCTTTTTAAAAACTAAGATGGATGAATGATGCAACGATCTCTCAAAACAAGACTAAGAGCCGAATACCCCATGAGAGGTTCTGAACTCCTTCCTCCCAATTCCCCTTGAATGGGTTAGAGGTGCGCAATGCAACCTTGTTGTATGAGAATTGATCGAACAAAGGATGAATAATATGCAATGATGAGATACACACAAGATATCACAAGTATTACAAGCTTGAAGTAATAGCACAAGGAAAGAAACAAGATCACAAGCAAGTAATTAAAAGCAATAGAGTGCAATAGAAATAAAAAGCAAAATAGAGAGCAAGAGCAAAAGACAATCGCAAACACAAGTATTTGTTTCGAGGTTCGAGCCACCGCTCTACTCCCCGCCTTCACCTCCGTGAAGGGTTTCCACTATCCACCGAGGACGATTACAACGGTCTACCGAAGACCCGAGCACCGAGCTCCACTAAGTACAATAACCTCTACCGAAGAGGTGTCTCCACAAGAACAAGAAGATCACAAGAACAAGAGTGATCACAACAAGATCACCAACTCTTTTACAACACTCTCACTCTTTTTACAACTTCACTATAGAATGAGTAAGGGATTTTTGGCTCTATGAAGTGTAGTGAGAAAAACTCAGTTGTAGAGATGATTTTTGCAAGGGAACACAACTGAAAACTAGCTCAAGAAAGAGTTGGAAATGGAGAGCTTAAACACTTTTCTTTTCTCTTTGAAAACTTTGAAAACTTTGAAAACTTGAGGATTTTTCTTGGTGTTTTGCAAGAGAGTCTTCTCCTCTATTTATAGGGAGAGAAATATGTTTAAAACAATTTATTTAGAGTTTATTTGCTCTGAAAAGTTCTCCAAAAACCTCAGAAAAAGGTCTGCAAAAACAGATCAAAAAACAGATTTCAGAATTGCACAAAAGAGGAAAGAGCCGTTGGCTTTTGCAGGCTTGGCGGTCGACCGGGCCGGTCGACCGCCAGCTCAGCTGGCAAAGAGCCGTTGGCTCGGGTCTTCTGGCGGTCGACCGGGGCGGTCGACCCAGAAACCCGAGAGCAACTGCTTACAGTCGGTCGACCGGGGCGGTCGACCGACTGGCACTGGCTCCGGTCGACCGGGCCGGCCGGCCGGTCAGCCTGAAATAGGAAAAACAGTATTTTTTTTGACTTAGAAAACTTTGTAAAATAGTTTTGGGTTTGAACAAACTTAAGTAACATGCTAGTAGGAGTATATAAATATGATCTAAATATGATATTTATTTTGTAAAACTTAGGGTCATGTAAATATCTACTAAGACATGAAATCAAATTTAAAACTTGAAAACTTAAATACAAGACTCTCATTTTAACAAAACCAAATTGTGTATGTGTATCCTAGAGCCAATATTCAACACTAAAACTTTAACATTCTATTCTTACAATGATTCTAAAGACTTCAAGTTCTTCAGAGGGCTTTCACCATATGATCTTCAAAACTTGATTCTTGAGCCCAATTGAGTTGACTTGAGTCCAAAGCACCTTCCTTTAGGGAAGAATCCTTCTAGTTGAGTTAGAATCCTGAAACACACTTAACCAATAAACAATATTAGTACAAATACTAATATGTTTTGTAATCATCAAAACACATTAAAAAACGGGTGATTGTAACCTTTTTAGTTTTCAACAATGCTTCATGTATCTTACTCTTTATCATTCTTTATACATAGCATTATTTGAGGGGGAGCTTTCCAAGCCAAGCTCTTCTTCCATTTTTGTTTAAATAACCTATATGTTTTGTCATCATCAAAAAGGGGGAGATTGTTGGCCCAAGGTTACAATCACCCGTTTTTAATGTGTTTTGATGATTACAAAACATATTAGTTATTTGTACTAATATTGTTTATTGGTTAAGTGTGTTTCAGGATTCTAACTCAACTAGAAGGATTCTTCCCTAAAGGAAGGTGCTTTGGACTCAAGTCAACTCAATTTGGGCTCAAGAATCAAGTTTTGAAGATCATATGGTGAAAGCCCTCTTGAAGAACTTGAAGTCTTTAAAATCATTGTAAGAATAGAATGTTAAAGTTTGAGTGTTGGATATTGGCTCTAGGATACACATACACAATTTGGTTTTGTTAAAATGAGAGTCTTGTATTTAAGTTTTCATGTTTTAAATTTGGTTTCATGTCTTAGTAGATATTTACATGACCCTAAGTTTTACAAAATAAATATCATGTTTAGATCATGTTTATATACTCCTACTAGCATGTTACTTAAGTTTGTTCAAACCCAAAACTATTTTACAAAGTTTTCTAAGTCAAAAAAAATACTGTTTTTCCTGTTTCAGGCTGACCGGCCGACCGGCCCGGTCGACCGGAGCCAGTGCCAGGACGTGCACGTCTGTCGGTCGACCGCCCCGGTCGACCGACTGTAAGCAGTTGCTCTCGGGTTTTCTGGGTCGACCGCCCCGGTCGACCGCCAGAAGACGCGAGCCAACGGCTCTTTGCCAGCTGAGCTGGCGGTCGACCGGCCCGGTCGACCGCCAAGCCTGCAAAAGCCAACGGCTCTTTCCTCTTTTGTGCAATTCTGAAATCTGTTTTTTGATCTGTTTTTGCAGACCTTTTTCTGAGGTTTTGGAGAACTTTTTCAGAGCAAATAAACTCTAAATAATTGTTTTAAATCTATTTCTCTCCCTATAAATAGAGGAGAAGACTCTCTTGCAAAACACCAAGAAAAATCCTCAAGTTTTCAAAGTTTTCAAAGTTTTCAAAGAGAAAAGAAAAGTGTTTAAGCTCTCCATTTCCAACTCTTTCTTGAGCTAGTTTTCAGTTGTGTTCCCTTGCAAAAATCATCTCTACAACTGAGTTTTTCTCACTACACTTCATAGAGCCAAAAATCCCTTACTCATTCTATAGTGAAGTTGTAAAAAGAGTGAGAGTGTTGTAAAAGAGTTTGGTGATCTTGTTGTGATCACTCTTGTTCTTGTGATCTTCTTGTTCTTGTGGAGACACCTCTTCAGTAGAGGTTATTGTACTTAGTGGAGCTCGGTGCTCGGGTCTTCGGTAGACCGTTGTAATCGTCCTCGGTGGATAGTGGAAACCCTTCACGGAGGTGAAGGCGGGGAGTAGAGCGGTGGCTCGAACCTCGAAACAAATACTTGTGTTTGCGATTGTCTTTTGCTCTTGCTCTCTATTTTGCTTTTTATTTTTATTGCACTCTATTGCTTTTAATTACTTGCTTGTGATCTTGTTTCTTTCCTTGTGCTATTACTTCAAGCTTGTAATACTTGTGATATCTTGTGTGTATCTCATCATTGCATATTATTCATCCTTGTTCGATCAATTCTCATACAACAAGGTTGCATTGCGCACCTCTAACCCATTCAAGGGGAATTGGGAGGAAGGAGTTCAGAACCTCTCATGGGATATTCGGCTCTTAGTCTTGTTTTGAGAGATCGTTGCATCATTCATCCATCTTAGTTTTTAAAAAGATTGTTAGATTAGCAATAACACCTATTCACCCCCCCCCCCCTTTAGGTGTTTTCAATTGGTATCAGAGCTTGGTTACTAGGCTCTTGGCTTAACAACCCTAGAAAGATCCTAATATTGCTAATCATTTCATCATTCTCACTTAGTAAAGATGGCCGATGGTATTAAGACACCCCCTAAGTTTGATGGACTTAACTTTCCCATATGGAAGGTTAAGATGACTGTTTTCTGGCAATCTCTAGGTAGTCGAGTTGCAAAGGCCGTGACCAAACCCTTTAGTGCACCCCCCGGTGATGAATCCACTTGGTCCGAAATAGAGACCAAGAATTTGATGCCAATGCTAGGGCTCACTATGCACTTCTTCAAGCCCTTAATGATGATGATATAGCTAGAGTTATTCATTGCAAGTCCGCATATGAAATTTGGACACATTTGCTAGTTACACATGAGGGGACTTCACAAGTGAAGAGGGCTAAGATTGACCTTCTTCGGTCCCAATATGAGAATTTTTGCATGCAAGAAAATGAAACCATAGATGATATGGTTACAAGATTTACAAAGATCACTAATGGACTTTCTTCTCTAGGTGATGCTATCGACAACGATCAAAGAGTTAGAAAGATCATCCGGGCTCTTCCTTCTTCATGGGAAGTAAAAGCAACAACCTTGAAGGAACTCAATGACAAGAAGGAGATGGAGCTAATTGGTCTCATTGGGAACCTCAAAACCCATGAGATGGAGAGAAAAGTAAGGGAGGACATGGCTCCTTCCAAGAAGAAGACTATAGCCTTCAAAAGTCAATCCACACACTCCGACGAAGACGATGAAGAAGAAGATGACGAAGAGCTCTCACTTCTTGTGAAGAACGTCCGGAGGATGTACAACAAGGCTAAATTTCAAGGAAGGAAGAGATGGCAAGGAGGTAAAGAAGAAAGAAAGATCATTTGCTTTAATTGCCAAAGACCGGGACACATTGTTGCGGAGTGCCCGGATAAAGTAAAGCCTTCCACCTCAAAGAAGCCCTACAAGAAGAAAGCAATAAAGGCTACATGGGATTCCGAGAGCGAATCCGAGGAGGAGATTGATACCGCCAACATGTGCTTCATGGCCAATGAAAGCACAAGCAAGGTAACCCCTTCCACTTCTCTTAATGATGAACTTTTCATGGATGAATTAGGAGAAGCATTTGTAGAACTTTCACATAATTATGACTCTCTTAAGAAAAAGTATCTAAAAATGAAAAAGGAAAATGAATCTCTTAATCATCAAGTCTTTACCATTTCTAAAGAAAAAGATGAATTACTTTCCACTCTTGTATCCACCCAAAAAGATTTTGACAAGTATAAGATTTCTTGTAAAGGCAATTCCCCACAAATTGATTCTAATGAGATTACTTTGCTTAAAGAAAGAATCGACTCATTAGGAATTGTTTTAAAAAATTGTGAGTTTAATAAGAAGAAGATTGAGGCTATGTTTCCTAAGAAACAAGCCCCTAAGAAAAATGTTTACCATGCTCATGCTCATGTTCATACCACACAACCTTTACATCGTGGTAACCCCCAAGACATGCTCACACTTCACACACACATCATGCATTTATGTATGGAAGAGTGTTCTCATGTTCACATTGTGGGCGGAAAGGGCACTTAACAAATTTTTGCTATGATAGACTAAGTGCTTCTTATCATAATGTTTGGTTCGCAACACTAACTTTCAAGGACCCAAGAAAATTTGGGTACCAAAGTCAACTATTTTGCTAAATGATGTAGGTACCATCCAAGGCTCAAAGACGTAGAGGATTGTGGTATCTTAATAGTGGTTGCTCAAGGCACATGACTTGGGACATCAACAACTTTGCAACCCTATCAAGATACCATGAAGGTGGCACCGTCACCTTCGGAGATGATGCCAAGGTAAAATCATCGGTATTGGTAATGTAAAACTCGGCACATCCCCTTTAATTGAGAATGTTGTTTTAGTTGATGGCCTCAAGCATAACCTCTTGAGTGTTAGTCAACTTTGTGATAAAGGTTTTGATGTAGTTTTTGATAATATAGCTTGTAAAGTAATTGATAGAATTTCTAATACTTGTGTGTTTTCCGGTTTTCGTGAAAGTAATGTTTATATGATAGATATGTCTAATATGTCTTGTAATATTACTTGTTTAAAAGCCCTCGATGACGACTCTTGGTTGTGGCATAGAAGATTAGGCCATATTTCATTTGACCATATATCTAGGTTAAACACAAAGGAAATGGTGAAAGGTATTCCTTGTTTGAGTTTTGAAAAGGACCGAGTTTGTGACGCATGTCAATTTGGGAAACAAACTAAGTCTTCTTTCAAGTCAATTAAGGATATCATGACATCACGTCCTTTGGAGTTAATCCATATGGATCTATTTGGCCCTACACAAACCAAAAGTTTAAGTGGAAATAGATTTGCATTTGTTTTGGTTGATGACTTTTCACGATTTACTTAGGTTTTCTTTCTTGAACACAAAAATCAAGCTTTCTCATATTTTCAAACCTTTAAGAAAAGAGTTGAAAAAGAAAAAGATGTTTCGATTTTAAGAATAAGAAGTGATAGAGGAGGTGAGTTCATTAACCTACCCTTTACCACTTTTTGTGAAGAACATGGAATTAAGCATGAACTTTCTTGTCCTAGAACTCCACAACAAAATGGAGTAGTTGAACGGAAAAATCGAACTTTACAAGAGATGGTTAGGATAATGCTAAGTGAATATGGTCTACCACATTATTTGTGGGCCGAGGCCGTAAATACATCATGCTATATATCAAATCGTGTTTTCTTGTGTAAAAATACTTCAAAGACTTCTTTGAAATGTACTTTTCTAGAAAACCAAATGTTTCATATTTCAAGGTTTTTGGATGCAAATGTTTTGTTTTAAATACAAAAGATAATTTAGGAAAATTTGATGCTAAAGCTTATGAGGCAATTTTTGTGGGTTATTCTAATACTAGTAAAGCTTATAGAATCTTCAATAAATCATCTTTGACTATTGAGGAATCTATACATGTTAAGTTTGAAGAATCTAACTTGTTTGTTAAGAATGTTGTAGAAATAGATGCTTTGAATGAAGGCTTGGAGAAAGTGACATTGGAGGATACACCTAATATGGGAGACAAGCCAAAGGATGATGAAGGAAGTGAAGCTAAAATAGAAGAGGCTCAAGGACATGAAATTCAATCAATTGAAGTGGAGCCTACTCAACAACTTCCAAAGGATGGAGATACAATCCTCATCATCCCAAGGACCTCGTCATAGGTGAAGTATCAAAAGGGGTAACCACTCGCCCTAAACTTCATGATTTTTGTGGACATTATGCATTTATTTCTCATGTTGAACCCAAGAACGTCCTCGAAGCCGAGGCCGATTCATATTGGTTGCTAGCCATGCAAGAGGAACTCAATCAATTTGAGCGCAACCAAGTTTGGCACCTTGTTCCTAGGCCCCACGATAGACCAACAATTGGTACTAAGTGGATCTTTAAGAACAAGTTGGATGAATCGGGTAACGTTGTTAGGAATAAAGCTAGGTTAGTTGCCCAAGGTTACACTCAAATCGAAGGAATCGATTTTGAAGAAACCTTTGCACCCGTAGCACGGCTTGAAGCCATACGGATGACACTAGCATTTGCCTCATATAAAGATTTTAAATTGTTTCAAATGGATGTTAAAAGTGCTTTTCTAAATGGTTTTATTGAAGAGGAGGTGTATGTTGAACAACCCCCGGGTTTGTTGATCCTACACATCCGGATTTTGTGTTTAAATTAGATAAAGCTCTTTATGGTTTAAAACAAGCCCCTAGGGCTTGGTATGAAAGACTTTCTTCATTTTTAATTTCAAATGGTTTTAAGAAAGGTAAAATTGACACCACTTTGTTTACAAAACATGTAGAAAATGACATTCTTATTGTGCAAATATATGTAGATGATATTATTTTTGGTTCTACTAATGAATCTCTTTACCAAGCTTTTGAATCATGCATGAAGGATGAATTTGAAATGTCTATGATGGGGGAACTCAACTATTTCCTTGGACTCCAAATCAAGCAAAGGAAGGATGGGATCTTCATCAATCAAGCCAAGTACACAAAGGAACTCATCAAAAGGTTCGGGCTTGAAGGATCTAAAGTGAGCAAAACTCCCATGGCAACAACTATTAAGCTTGACAAGGATGAACAAGGTAAAAGTGTAGACATTAAAGTTTATCGTAGCATGATAGGTAGTTTATTGTATTTGACGGCTAGTAGGCCGGATATCATATTTTCCGTTTGTCTTTGTGCTCGTTTTCAATCATGTCCTAAGGAGTCTCATTTAGTAGCGGTAAAACGCATTATTAAATACCTTAAGGGCACTATTGAAATGGGTTTGTGGTATCCGAAAACCGGACTATTTGATATGAAGAGTTTTTCGGATGCCGACTATGCGGGTTGTAGGGTAGATAGGAAGAGCACAAGTGGAACATGTCAATTCTTAGGTAATTGTCTTGTATCTTGGTCTTCCAAAAAGCAAAATTCGGTAGCCCTTTCAACCGCCGAGGCGGAGTATGTTGCGGCCGGAGCTTGTTGTGCACAAGTTCTTTGGATGAAACATACTCTCCTCGACTATGATTTACACTTTGATCATGTTAAAATATTTTGTGATAATACTAGTACAATTCACATGACAAAGAATGCAAATCAACATAGTAAAACCAAAACACATTGACATTAGGTATCACTTTCTTAGAGATCATTATGAGAAAGGTGATATTGATATTGATTATGTTTCTACCGATTTTCAACTTGCCGATATTTTTACTAAACCATTGGATTATGCTAGATTTTCCTTTATTTGTGGTGAGTTGAATGTTTGCATTATGGATTCTTAAAGATAAATTTTTTTTTTAAATGTTTTGTTTGCTTTGTTTAACCCTTTTTGATGTATGACAAAAAGGGGGAGAAAAGGTATTAGTTTGTTTGTTGTTTATTTGTTTGTTGTTTATTTTAGTTTTCAACAATGCTTCATGTATCTTACTCTTTGTCATTCTTTATACATAGCATTATTTGAGGGGAGCTTTCCAAGCCAAGCTCTTCTTCCAATTTTGTTTAAATAACCTATATGTTTTGTCATCATCAAAACACATTAAAAACGGGTGATTGTAACCTTGGGCCAACAGGAGTGAGATCTTGGTTTGCTAATCTTCATTTGCATTGTTCATTTGCACACATTTAGGTTGCACTCATGGATAGCCCTCCTATGTTTGACCATATTAGACTTGATGCTTGGAAGGCCAATATGAGTAGCCATTTGAAAAGACTAGGACATCTACTTTATCAAGCCTCCACTATGGAATCCTTCCCTAATAGTAGCAAGCATAAAAAGGCTAATGCATTAGCACTTAGAGCACTTAGAGCATCTCTTAGTGAACATCTTTTACCGGTGTTTGATCGTTATGACTCGGCTTTTGCAGTTTGGAGCTTATTAACGTCTCCCGAGCTTCCAAGGATTATCAACAAGTTGAGAGGATCTAGGAGAGACATGTTCGACGAGCATTGCTTCATGGTCCAAGGGAAGAACTCCCTTGAGGTACAATCGGATTCTAAATTAGATGATTGCTCTAGTTCCTATTGTGATGGTTGTTTAGAAGCTCAAACTTTAAATATGGAACTTGCCACAAAGCTTGAAAATTTCTTGGAAAAACACAAACTTTTGAAAGAGGATAATCTTGTTTTGAAAAATGAATTAACGGATTTATGTTCTAATTTTGAATTGATTTTGCAAGAAAAGGAAGAGATCACTAGTGAACGTGACTCACTAAGATCTCAACTAGACCTTACTCTTAATGAGATTGAAGTTTTGAAAAGCAAAAATGATTGTGATGATGTTGTGAAAAACAATGAGGTTTTATCTTCAAATTGGATTTTGTTTTAAAAGATAACCTTGTTTTGAAAAATAAAATTGAGTCCATTACAAAAGAATTGGATTTGGTTTTAAAGAAAAATGAATCTTTAAAATTGATATTGATTCTCATGTATGCCATGCTAGTATAGCTTCTTCTTCTAGCACACCTCTTACATGCTCCACTTTATCTTCAAGTATTGAAAAAGATATAAATGTTTTGAAGAAAAGTGTTGATTGTTTGGGCTCCACTTTGAGCCAATGTGCTTTAAATCATACACGTTTAGAAACCTTGGTTCATAAGAAACAAGGTCCATCTTTGCATGCACACCCTACACGGCATACACATGCTTTCCACGGACACAATCATGACATGTATGCTCATGTGTACACATATACACATTGTGGTCGAAAAGGCCATCTTGCTAGATTTTGCTATGATCGCTTACATAATGAAAATTTAGCATGTAATCTTGTTTGGGTTAGAAAAGAAACTAACCCCTATTGACCCAAAAGAAAATGGGTACCAAAAACCACCTCCTTGACTTTTGATGTAGGTGGGAGCTCTCGCATCACGTGAGAGTATTGGTGCCTTGAGGTGGATGCGTTCTAAGCTTAAACGAGAACCATTTGGATGCTTCACTCTCAAGGAGATTTGGTGGGAGGACCACCGTGGTTTGGAGAACTAGAGATGCACCTTCATCGATTTTGGTATCATTCTCTAAACTCCCATTTTTAATTGCATGCTTTTCATGTTCATCTATTCATAGCATGCCTTATTTTATTGTTCATTATTCTTATGTCATGTTGATTAGATTAGTGTTATTCATGTTTAGTTACTTGAGACACCCATGTTTTATATGGATCTTATCTTTGTGTTCTCACATTGTTTATGTAACGCCCCGATCCCAATGATACGGGAACGTTACTGCAACGCATATACGTAGGTCAGATGGTGCCCCCACGTATATACGCTAAGCATTAAGTACAACAAGTATCAGAGTACAACACACAGCGTGGTATATTCATATGCCAACTTACAAAATATAAATACAAAGCTATACAAGTTATGATAAGCAAAATCACTTTACAAGTGTCCTTTATCACAACCCAAGTCCAAAAAGAACGATATACAATCAAAAATACAAAAGTGCTCACGAAATGGGTGGAGATCCCGTGAACCAAAAGGAAGAGTCTGGCACGAGGACCGGAGCTAATCTGCCTGCTCACTAAAGAAAGCCTGATCTTCGGTGGATGGCTCCACTTCGACCCAGGCCTCGGAATCTGAATATGCAAATCCAAAGGGTCAAGACATAATACAACAAATAAAAGATAGCCAAGTGGCAAGGATCATGAATAGAGATAATGAAATAGTACTAAGTAACAATGTATGACAAGAGATGTAAACTAAGAAAGATAAAGTCATATGCAATAAATCTACAAATAATGTCTTATTATTATTACTTGTCTTACTGTGATATCTAGCTATGTGACCCAGCGTCCCAGAGCACATAGATCCATATCCTAGTGAAACAAGGTTGTTATTGGAAACAGCGGTTGTATCGACGAACTATGTTTACAGTGGGTCCCGTGCATGCCCGGGACCACGGCCCAGTATTGTTCCGTTGCTTGAAGACGGAACCTGCCGCTAGGCTAACAGGAGGGTCTTATGTATGCCCTTGTCATGACAGTAAACAGGAAAGGGAGGAAGCACTCCCCTCGGTCCCCTGGAGTACCGCAGGTAAGACCGGAAAATATAGTGCACAACCTAATACCACTGTAAACACGAACACATATCGATATCCGCATATTTCCCCCGACCCATATGTAAGTTGGTGCTTTTTATGTAAAAGTCAAGTGTATCATGCTTAGTTTTAAGAGATGGCATGATAAGTGGTGATATTACTGTTTAACATGTCATGAAACGAGTATATGCAATAATAAGTCATGAGGTAACAAGAGATACATCCATTCAGTAATAGGTCATGTAGAGCCAGTATTGAAGCATGAACAAGCAAGATATAATACACATGTATCAAGTATAAGAACCAAATTCAGAACAGAAATTAACTATGACACACAGTCAGGATTAGTCGACTAGGGGTAAGGGTTAGTCGACTAATACTGGGATACAGAGAGTTAGAATTCTGTTTCAGGGAAAATTAGTCGACTAGGGTAGGAAGGTTAGTCGACTAATAGGGAGTTCTAGTCGACTAATAGACACTTAAGTCGACTAAGTCTGCTGATACAGAAAGTTGGGTTTTCTGGTCCAAGATGGATTAGTCGACTAGGTAATTTAGGAGTCGACTAATATGGGTTTCCAGAGAGTTGTTAGTCGACTAATATTTGGGGCAAGTCGACTAATACTGGGTTTTTCCAGAAAACTAAGTTTCAGCTAAGTGTTCTAGTCGACTAGTTCCTATGATGAGTCGACTAATACTGTGAAGAACAGTGAGCAGATCAGAATTTCTGGAAGTGTGTTTGATGGTTCAATTCGTGGTTTTTGGTGACCTAGGTGTACAAGAAGTGTAGATACAAGTATCCTAGGGCTAATACAAGTCTTGGTGAGTGAAATACTCACTTGGAATAGGTTCAATTGTGACTTGATTCAAGGATGGAGATGATAGCTTCACTCCACACTTGTTGTTGAAGCTTGAGGTTGAAGAAGTGCTCTTGGAGTTGCCTTGGGCTGGAGGGAAAGGTCTTGAAGTGATCTTGGAGCTAGGGTTCAGTTGTGGAAGGAGAAGGGAATTTTGAGGAAGATTTCTTCTCTTGGTGAAGAAATGAGAAAAAGGGCAATTTGCAAATGACAATGCATATATAGGTTTGTGATTTTTGTAAGGGGAGAGGAATTAAAGTGAAAGGGAAGGTTTTCTTGCAAAAGGAGGGGTGAGGTGAGTGTCCTCTCTTTGGCCACTTGGCCGGCTGTGGGAGAGGGAGAGAGTGAGTGGGGTTAGGTGAAGTGTGAGTGGGAAATGAGGTGGCACATGAGGTGGAAAAGGAATTTGCAAATTTTGGAAAAATGTCCGAAATTCAAGTATCTCGGATTGGTCTGAAAATTTTACCAAAAATTAAGAAAAATATTTGAAGACTCATGGTGAAATCCGTTTGAAGAAATACTGTATAGATTTTTAATTAAAAATCCCGGAATCAGTTATTTACCGACTCCGAAAGAATTTTCATAAATTTATAAAATTCTCAGAAAAAGAGTATAAGCAGGAAATATGATTCTAAGCAATAAAGTCTAAAGGACTTTCTAAAAATTCCTAACAGTTTGGAAGATAAAAATTCGGAAATCGGTCAGCGATACTGGCCGACACCGGTCTTGAAGAAATTCATTTTAATTCCAGAAAATTCTAGAAAATCACAAAAAATCTAAAATATTGAAAAATGATATTTGAAATTAAAATCGGTCAAATACGGAAGGTACATCGGAAAATACGATCGAAAGACTGAATACGTAACTAAGTACGTATTCCGGGAGAGGGGTATTACAATCTACCCACCTTACAAAAATTTCGTCCTCGAAATTTCATAAGGTGAAAGATAACAGGAAAAGCAACAGATAGATATGGATACAAGGAAAGATAACGGTAAAGGAGAGTAGAAGAAAAGAGTCTTACCCAATCAAGATGAGAAAAGTTGAGGATAACGCTCCCGGATAACGTCCTCACGCTCCCAAGTGGCCTCTCCTGGCGCATGCCTGTTCCATGACACCAATACCAATGGAATAGCTCTGTTCTTCAGTGTCTTGACACTCCTATCCAGAATGGCCAACGGCTGCTCTTGGTATGATAAATCCGGTTGTAGCTCTAGCTCGGAATGATCCAGAATATGGCTGTCATCCCTGACATACTTCCTCAACTGAGACACGTGGAAGACATTATGCACCCCGTCCAAAGATGGCGGTAATGCCAATCTATAGGACACATCTCCCACACGATCCAGGATCTCGAATGGGCCAATATATCTCGGACTCAGCTTCCCACGTGTACCGAACCGGATCACTCCTCTGGTGGGTGATATCTTCAAGAACACATGATCACCGGTCTGAAACTCCAATGGCCTCCTCCGAGTGTCTGCCCAACTCTTCTGCCTACTCTGAGCAGCCCTGAGATGATCTCTGATAACCCTGACTTTCTCTGTCGTCTGTATCAGGATCTCTGGTCCCAAAAGACTCCTCTCACCGACTTCATCCCAACAAATCGGTGATCGGCACTTCCTACCATACAATGCCTCAAAGGGTGCCATCTTAATACTTGCCTGGTAGCTGTTGTTATATGAAAACTCGGCCAAGTGAAGATGGTCTTCCCAAGATCCCCCAAAGTCAATCATGCAAGCCCTCAACATATCTTCAAGGATCTGGATAGTCCTCTCAGATTGTCCGTCTGTCTGAGGATGATAAGAAGTACTGAATTTCAGACGAGTTCCCAGACTTTCTTGGAGACTCTCCCAGAAATGAGATCTGAATCTGGTGTCTCTATCTGACACAATACTAACTGGAACTCCATGCAGACGAACCACCTCCTTCATATACTTATCTGCCAGAACCTCTGTCGACTGGCCTACCCTGAATGGTATGAAGTGAGCTGACTTGGTGAGGCGATCAACTATAACCCACACAGCATTATTACCCCTGGGACTCCGAGGTAATGCCGTCACAAAATCCATGGTGATGTGCTCCCACTTCCATTCGGGTATCGGCAAAGGTTGAAGAAGTCCAGCTGGTCTCTGATGCTCGATCTTTATCTGCTGGCAAACCAAGCACTTGGCAACAAACTGGGCTATCTCCCTCTTCATAGCATTCCACCAAAAGTGCTTCTTCAGGTCCTGGTACATCTTGTTTCCCCCAGGGTGTATAGAATAAGCTGAACTGTGTGATTCCTCCAAAATCTTCTGTCTGACTTCTCCTCGGGGAACACAAAGTCTATCTCCAAAATACAATGCACCATCTGGGTGAATGCAGATATCCGACCTCAATCCAGCCTCCACCTGAGCTCTGAATGTCTGCAATCTGGGGTCCTCTTTCTGAGCTCCCTTGATCTCCTCTATCAATGATGACTGGATCTGTAAAGTCATAAGCTGCCCTGCCTTATCACCTCCTTGCACCAACATCAAATCCAATCTGATGAATTCCTGAATCAACTCCCTCTGCTGCGTGAGGTGGACTAGCACTCTGTTCTCTGGCATCCTGCTCAGTGCATCAGGAACGGTATTGACTTTGCCTGGATGATACTGCAAGTCAATATCATAGTCCGCCATAAGTTCCAACCACCTCCTCTGCCTCATATTCAACTCCTTCTGTGAGAAAATATACTTGAGGCTCTTGTGGTCTGTGTATATCAACACTTTGTCTCCCAGAAGGTAGTGTCTCCAGATCTTCAAAGCAAATATCACAGCTGCCAACTCCAAGTCATGAGTTGGGTAATTCCTCTCATGAGGCTTCAACTGCCTAGATGCATATGCTATAACATGATCATGTTGCATAAGCACACACCCCAGGCCTTTACCTGATGCATCACAGAAAATGACCATCCCTCCTCTTCCTGAAGGAGTCCTCAAGATTGGAGCTGTGATAAGCCTCTGCTTCAGCTGCTCAAATGCTGCATCACAATCTTCTGTCCATAAGTATCTCTCCCCTTTTCTGGTGAGCCTGGTCAACGGAGCTGCAAGTCTAGAGAAATCCTGGACAAAGCGCCTGTAATATCCGGCTAGTCCAAGAAAGCTCTTATCTCGGTCACCGTCTTCGGAACTGGCCAATTCTGCACTGCCTGGACTTTACTAGGATCAACTGAAATTCCTTTTGCTGAAACTATGTGTCCAAGGAAAGCTATGCTATCCAACCAGAATTCACACTTGCTCCTCTTGGCATGAAGCTGCTCCTGCTGAAGAGTCTGCAACACCATCCTCAAGTGCTCTGCATGCTCCTTCTCATTCCTTGAATAGATCAGGATGTCATCTATGAATACAACTACAAACTGATCTAGGTAAGGGGAGAACACTCGATTCATCAAGTCCATGAAAACCGCAGGGGCATTGGTGACTCCGAAAGGCATAACTAGAAATTCATAGTGGCCATAACGAGTCCTGAATGCCGTCTTCGGAACATCCTCCTTCTTCACCCTCAGCTGATGGTAACCCGACTGCAAATCTAACTTAGAAAATACACGGGCTCCATGGAGCTGATCAAACAAATCATCAATCCGGGGCAAGGGATACTTGTTCTTGATGGTGACCTTGTTCAACTCCCTATAATCAATACAAAGCCTCTTACCACCATCCTTCTTATTCGCCAGGAGCACTGGAGCTCCCCATGGTGAAGTGCTTGGCCGAATCAATCCCTTGTCCGAATACTCCTGCAGTTGCTTCTTCAGGATCTCCAACTCCGTCGGTGCCATCCTGTATGGAGCCTTAGATATAGGAGCTGCTCCTGGAATTGTATCAATGGAGAACTCAATTATCCTCTCCGGTGGAAACCCTGAGACCTCAGCAAAGACTTCTGGAAACTCATCCCACACTGGCACTCCCTTCAGAACCTCCGAAGTGGTCATCTGAATCTCCTTCTTAGCAGGCTTCACCTCTCCACTAAACTGGAACTCCGGCTGATGAGGGATTCTGAAATTGATCTTCCTTCCTCTACAGTCAATCACTGCATAGTACTGACTGAGCCAAGTCATGCCTAAGATTACGTCGTACCCTTTGGTGTCTAGTACGAGCATATCTATGGCCAAGGTCTTCCCACAAAGCTCCACTGGACAGTCAGCACAAACTCTAGAAGATATAACTACCCCATTCCCGGTACTTATCTCCCACTTGTGGTCTAAAGCCTTAACAGGTATGGAATGAACAGCCACAAAATGGTCGGAGATATAACAGTGGGTTGCACCCGAATCGAAGAGAGCGAGAACAGGTATAGAATGAACTCTGATGTTACCTGTAATCACCTCCTCTGAAGCCTCAGCCTCCTCTGCTGTCAGGTTGTAGGCCTGACCTCTGCCACGCCCTGCTGCTGTCCGGGCTCCTCTCTGCACTGGGCGAGCAACATGCGGTGGAGGAAGGGGAAGAGCTCTCCTCATCACTGGTCCCTGGTGCCTCTGCCCAACTGGCCCTGGTAGTGCCCTCTGTCCATTCTGCCCTTGAGGTGCCGGCAAGGTTTGATTAGCAAACCCCACTCTCCTGTGCGGACAGGTCTCCACGGCATGGTCTCGTGCTCCACACACCAAACACCATCCGTTTGCCCTCCGGCAATCCTGCTGAGAGTGTCCTGGTTTCTGGCAGAAATTGCAGATAAGACCTGGTCGAGCCACCTGGTAAGGAACTGCCCTGAATGGTTGCCTGGCCTGGACCTTCGCTGCTCTGGATGGTCCTCCTCTGCCCACCGGCACAAACGGCCTCTTCATGGCCTGGTTCTCTTGCTTCTTCTGAAACCCACGCTCCACCTCTCGAGCGATGGTGAGAACCTCAGCATAGGTCTTCAGCTGCTGGGGCATCAGAAACATCTGGATCTCCATCTGTAAACCCTGCTGAAACCTGCTTGCCCTCTTCTCTTCATCTGACACCATGTAAGGGGCAAAGCGACTCAGCCTGAGGAATTCTGCAGCATACTCATCCACGGATCTGTTCCCCTGTTGAAGCCTGATGAATTGCTCCTCCATATCTTTCTGAGCAGTGGCGGGAAAGAACCTGCTATAAAAGCTCTTGGAGAACGTATCCCAAGAGATAGGCTTCTTCAAGCGAGCCTTCTCTGCAAGCCACCAAGTCCTGGCTATGTCCTTCAGCTGTATCTTTGCAACCTCCACTTGGTTCTCCTTAGGCACCCTGGCGGCGTTCAGCAGATCGGTGGTGTCTGTTAACCACTGCTCAGCCTCCAATGGCCTCTCGACTCCCGTGAATACGGCCGGCTGTAGCCGTCGAAAGTCTGAGATGTTCCCCGGCTTCTGCTCCTTCGGGGCTGCCAACTCCTGCCTGAGGAGCTCAGTCTGCTGATGCTGATTCTCCATCTGCTGTTGCTGGTTTCCCAGCATAGTCTGAATGATCCTCAGGATATCAGCACCCTCTCCTCCTACGGGTCCATTCGGTACTTGCCCGACATTGTTGCGACCCGAACGTCTCTCCATACCGAAAGGGATAAGATCTGGAATTGGAAACAAAGGGGAGGAGTTTAGGATACGAGGAGTGAATCAAGGACGAAGTCAAGAAGGACTATATAACTTTGTACATTGTAGTTGGCATTAGCAAATCACTAGAATTTGCCACTTGGTTGTACTTTAGGTTTGAGAGCCTAGGCTCTGATACCAACCTGTAACGCCCCGATCCCAATGATACGGGAACGTTACTGCAACGCATATACGTAGGTCAGATGGTGCCCCCACGTATATACGCTAAGCATTAAGTACAACAAGTATCAGAGTACAACACACAGCGTGGTATATTCATATGCCAACTTACAAAATATAAATACAAAGCTATACAAGTTATGATAAGCAAAATCACTTTACAAGTGTCCTTTATCACAACCCAAGTCCAAAAAGAACGATATACAATCAAAAATACAAAAGTGCTCACGAAATGGGTGGAGATCCCGTGAACCAAAAGGAAGAGTCTGGCACGAGGACCGGAGCTAATCTGCCTGCTCACTAAAGAAAGCCTGATCTTCGGTGGATGGCTCCACTTCGACCCAGGCCTCGGAATCTGAATATGCAAATCCAAAGGGTCAAGACATAATACAACAAATAAAAGATAGCCAAGTGGCAAGGATCATGAATAGAGATAATGAAATAGTACTAAGTAACAATGTATGACAAGAGATGTAAACTAAGAAAGATAAAGTCATATGCAATAAATCTACAAATAATGTCTTATTATTATTACTTGTCTTACTGTGATATCTAGCTATGTGACCCAGCGTCCCAGAGCACATAGATCCATATCCTAGTGAAACAAGGTTGTTATTGGAAACAGCGGTTGTATCGACGAACTATGTTTACAGTGGGTCCCGTGCATGCCCGGGACCACGGCCCAGTATTGTTCCGTTGCTTGAAGACGGAACCTGCCGCTAGGCTAACAGGAGGGTCTTATGTATGCCCTTGTCATGACAGTAAACAGGAAAGGGAGGAAGCACTCCCCTCGGTCCCCTGGAGTACCGCAGGTAAGACCGGAAAATATAGTGCACAACCTAATACCACTGTAAACACGAACACATATCGATATCCGCATATTTCCCCCGACCCATATGTAAGTTGGTGCTTTTTATGTAAAAGTCAAGTGTATCATGCTTAGTTTTAAGAGATGGCATGATAAGTGGTGATATTACTGTTTAACATGTCATGAAACGAGTATATGCAATAATAAGTCATGAGGTAACAAGAGATACATCCATTCAGTAATAGGTCATGTAGAGCCAGTATTGAAGCATGAACAAGCAAGATATAATACACATGTATCAAGTATAAGAACCAAATTCAGAACAGAAATTAACTATGACACACAGTCAGGATTAGTCGACTAGGGGTAAGGGTTAGTCGACTAATACTGGGATACAGAGAGTTAGAATTCTGTTTCAGGGAAAATTAGTCGACTAGGGTAGGAAGGTTAGTCGACTAATAGGGAGTTCTAGTCGACTAATAGACACTTAAGTCGACTAAGTCTGCTGATACAGAAAGTTGGGTTTTCTGGTCCAAGATGGATTAGTCGACTAGGTAAATTTAGGAGTCGACTAATATGGGTTTCCAGAGAGTTGTTAGTCGACTAATATTTGGGGCAAGTCGACTAATACTGGGTTTTTCCAGAAAACTAAGTTTCAGCTAAGTGTTCTAGTCGACTAGTTCCTATGATGAGTCGACTAATACTGTGAAGAACAGTGAGCAGATCAGAATTTCTGGAAGTGTGTTTGATGGTTCAATTCGTGGTTTTTGGTGACCTAGGTGTACAAGAAGTGTAGATACAAGTATCCTAGGGCTAATACAAGTCTTGGTGAGTGAAATACTCACTTGGAATAGGTTCAATTGTGACTTGATTCAAGGATGGAGATGATGGCTTCACTCCACACTTGTTGTTGAAGCTTGAGGTTGAAGAAGTGCTCTTGGAGTTGCCTTGGGCTGGAGGGAAAGGTCTTGAAGTGATCTTGGAGCTAGGGTTCAGTTGTGGAAGGAGAAGGGAATTTTGAGGAAGATTTCTTCTCTTGGTGAAGAAATGAGAAAAAGGGCAATTTGCAAATGACAATGCATATATAGGTTTGTGATTTTTGTAAGGGGAGAGGAATTAAAGTGAAAGGGAAGGGTTTTCTTGCAAAAGGAGGGGTGAGGTGAGTGTCCTCTCTTTGGCCACTTGGCCGGCTGTGGGAGAGGGAGAGAGTGAGTGGGGTTAGGTGAAGTGTGAGTGGGAAATGAGGTGGCACATGAGGTGGAAAAGGAATTTGCAAATTTTGGAAAAATGTCCGAAATTCAAGTATCTCGGATTGGTCTGAAAATTTTACCAAAAATCAAGAAAAATATTTGAAGACTCATGGTGAAATCCGTTTGAAGAAATACTGTATAGATTTTTAATTAAAAATCCCGGAATCAGTTATTTACCGACTCCGAAAGAATTTTCATAAATTTATAAAATTCTCAGAAAAAGAGTATAAGCAGGAAATATGATTCTAAGCAATAAAGTCTAAAGGACTTTCTAAAAATTCCTAACAGTTTGGAAGATAAAAATTCGGAAATCGGTCAGCGATACTGGCCGACACCGGTCTTGAAGAAATTCATTTTAATTTCAGAAAATTCCAGAAAATCACAAAAAATCTAAAATATTGAAAAATGATATTTGAAATTAAAATCGGTCAAATACGGAAGGTACATCAGAAAATACGATCGAAAGACTGAATACGTAACTAAGTACGTATTCCGGGAGAGGGGTATTACAGTTTAGTACTATCATGTATGCCCTAGATCTAATGTACATGCATATACATAATGATCATATGGATGTTTATGATGTTTTGTTTTGATGACTCATGTTTGTTTAGCATGTTGAATGCCATGTTTATTAGACCCTTGACATGCATGTATAGCTTTTGAGATCACCCATGTTTAGTATGGACCCATATTTTGTGTTCTCTTTATGTTTTAGCTATCATGCTAATCATATGGTTGACTATGACTTTTTGTTTTAATAATTCATGTTTTGATTATTATGTTTATCATGTTGGGTTATGATTCTCGTTTTATGCTTCATGTTTTGAATACTTGCTTGAATGATAAGTTTTCATGAAAACTAGGATTTATACTTGTACATAGAATGGGCAACAAGTAAATCTTTTTATGTTTGTGCTTGAATGCCTATTTGTACCCATTAGATGTGCTAGTATAGTCTAGTTTTGATGATTCATGCATTCTAACTTGTATTCCTCTATTTTGGATATGTTTCTATGATCATGTGTTTTAACTTCATGTATTGTCTATCTTGTCCAAACTATTGATTATACATGTACATTCTTGAGCCACGTGCCTTCATGCATATACTTTTATGGACTCATTGTGTTTAGGATATGTATGTATACTTTAGTTTGTACATGACATACATATGCCTTGAAGTTTAAATCGTTTGGATGAATTTCATGTTTGCTAGGTGATTTCACATCCTAGATGAATTTCATGTTTTCAATATTGAGCTTGATTGTCCATTTTCATGTTGATATGTTTCTCACAACACTTGTACACTCACCTTATTTAATGTTTTCTCATGACTTAGTTTTCTTGAGAACAATTTGTGCTATATGGATTTTGAGTGTTTTAGTGCCATGTGGTTTACATGTGTCTTCATGAAAAATATTTTTGTTATTCCTTATTTGAAGGATCTCATACTAGTTGATTCATATAACTAGTTGTGATATTTTTCCTTGGTAGTAGTTTTCAAACATACTATATTTGTAAACCTATTTTTGAAAACCCCTACCATCTAAGGGTGGTTGGATGGGAGATCATACTCATGTATGCTTTATAGTGAAAATCATAGTAAACTTGAACATGAAATGGGTGGTAGGATTATGAGATATACACTTGATCTTATTGTTGTTTCAATTGGTATCATTGAAGTCTTTCAATTGGTATCAATCTTGACATTTCTTGTATACTCATATATTTTTATGTATGTATGCTTGCATTTCAAAGTATATCAATTTCAATTGGTATCTACTTTTCATACATATATATGTTTTATTTGTGCTTATTATATCCCTATATCTTTAAGCACAAGATTTTGTTTATGATAAGCTTGAGCTTTAACTTTGTTTCAATTGATTTAGTTTTCAATTGGTATCTTAATTCGAGCCTTATCATAGTTTTTATTGGTATTTCATAAAGGGGGAGAAAATCTTGTATTTCTTCTTTCAATTGGTTTTTTAGTATTCCACTCCCTTACTTTATGATAGAGAATAATAATTTCAATTGGCAATAATTTCTATTGGTATCAAAATCAAATTTGTTTATATACTTAAAAATATAATAATTTCAATTGGTATTAAGATCTATGTTTAATTTCAATTGGTATCAACATTTATGTTTAGAAATTCAAAATTGTAATGTTTAATTTCAATTGATATCAAGATTGTTTATTTACAATTGGTATGTTGTTTGTTTACTTATCAATTGGTTTCAAGATTTTTGTTTTTCAATTGGTATAGTTTCATTTTTAATTGTATCAAAATGCACTTCATTGACACATTTTTTTTAATTGGTATCATATTTGAGTTTAGACAAAAAGGGGGAGAGCATCCCTTGATTGATTCCTTGTTTTGAATATAAGAAGAATTTCTTTTAATCGGTATATGTTTTTATTAGTTTTGTTTTTAACCCCTTTGTTGATGAGTGACAAAAAGGGAGAGAAGAATTTGAGTTTATATGCATGTTTTATGTTTTTATGTGTTTTTATATTAAGTTCAATTGGTATCAAAAGCATTATTTAAAGAACATGTTTAGTTTTGGTATCAAGAGCTTGTAAAAGAGATCATTAGTTTTGTTTTGCATATATTGAGTTTAATTGGTATCTAGAGCATGTTTATTTGTTTAGTTTTATTGGTATCAAGAGCATGTTTATTTGTTTTTGCTAATTGGTATCTAGAACATGTTTATTTGTTTTTGAAAATTTCATTGGTATCTTCCATTGGTTTCTAGAGCCATTTATTGTATTATGCATATCTATGCATGTTTCATGTTTTATAATTTCATTGGTATCTAGAGCCATTTATTAGTTGTTTATCCTTTGCATGAGTTAAGGGGGAGCTTCTTTGAAGCTTAACTTTAATCCATGCATATATAACTCCATGAGTTTTGTCATCATCAAAAAGGGGGAGATTGTTGGCCCAAAGGCCTTCCGCTCTAGTTTTGATGATGATTAACTCATGTAGTTATGTGTACTAATAATCTTGTGTTATTTAGTTTCAGATCATTAATCAAGTTATTAGTTGGTGATTAGCTTCAACAAGATGTTTTGGAAGCTTTCACATGTTGATTCAAGAGCCCGAGCGTCAGAGATCATATATAGCACTTGCTCGGTGGATCAAAGAGTTTTGGATCGAGTCGGCTTGGAAATTGCGCTCTACAAGAAGACATCGGTACCATAATTTAGTTTTGTGTTTAGATCTAAATTGTAAAGATTAGAATAGTATGATATGCTCAAGTTCACAACACACACGTTTCATGTTTTCGGTTTTTGGTTTAACCAATCTTGGTTTGCATGAATAGATTTTATATCAAAACAAGTTTACATAGTTTAATGTATATTAGATTTGTTCTATATACATGCATGCTTCAACTCTTAGACTAACTTACTTTGATATACCTATTTCATGTGTTTTAGGTTTTGTGTTTTAACAAAACTTATTTTTGGAATTAAAGTCAAAAACTATGATATATATATGTTTCATGTATATTGGATTTCTATCCATATGCATCATGCTTCAAAGTGTTTAAATACCATGTTTTTGTATTTGGAAGAGTTTTGGACAAAACGTATTTTCTATTCAAAATCCAAGTTTTAGAAAATACAGTTTTTGGTTTTTGGTAAAAATGATAAGACACAAAAATAGCTCATATTGATTGATATTTGAGCTAAACTTTTTACCACATGTTTATATATCAATGCAAAATGATAAAACTATTTTTGGTGATTTTTAGAAGTGTTAAAAGATTTTTCAAAATATTTTTAAAACTGTTTTTCTGACCCAGTTTTCTGTTCCAGGCTTCAACCAGTCGACTAGTCTTCTGACCAAGTCGACTTGGCATGAAGTCGGTCGACCGGTCGACCGACGTGCACAGATCTGTGCACGTTTGGCAGACACAGGGACGGTCAACCGTCAGGGTCGACCGGGTCTGAGAGCAGAGCTCTCTGTTTGTTTGGGTCGACCGGGACGGTCGACCGGTAGCTGCCAACGGGCAAAATTTGACCGTTGGACGGTCGACCGGACCGGTCGACCGGCAGTGTATTTCTGGCATTTTCAGCTGCCAACGGCTATATTTTTCTGGGGGCTATAAATACCCCATTTGTGAGAGTTTTTCTCTAAGAATTTTTGTGCGAATTTTTCCCTACTCTCTGGTGTTTTCACAGCAATCAAAAGAAGTTTTTGAACTCATATTGAACAATCTATTTGGAGTTTTTGCTAGGGTTTGGAAAACCAAAGAAAAGGGTTTTTGGGAAAAGAGTTTTGATTCAACTTCTATATCTTGGTTTCAGTTTTTCCCAAGGATTTTCTTTGTGATTTTGATTTCCATTCCATTGGTTTTCTCCACACTTGAGCTAAAATCTACTATCTCTTCTATAGGATCTTTGTGTGGGAGAAAGAAATTATTTGTGGTTGTTTGTTAGACCACCAAGTTATAAACCCTAACTTAGCTCGGCTTTGTGCCTTTCCCTCATTGTGTTGAGGAGGTTGTGCTATTGGGTTGTATCCCTCAAGTGGTGAGGTGATCCTTGTTTGTTTTGTGCTAATCCCTCAAGTTGTGAGGTGATTGTTTTGTTGGATTGGAGCTTGCCTCAAGGAGGAGGTTGTGGCTGTAAAGAGAGGAGTTGGGTACTCCTTGTGAGAGTTCTTTGTGGACTTGCTAGTGGATTAGAAATCCTTCATGTGTCGAAGGCAGGGATGTAGAGCTGGGTGCTCGAACCTCGAAACATATCTTGTTGTTTGCGCTTGATCCATTGACTCTCTCTATCTCTCTCTTTACTTTGTGCCTTGCAACTATTCATATTGTGCATTCATAATTGCTTGGCTTGGTTGTGTGTGCATCACTTGTTGATTGCACTTGAGTGTATTGCATTAAGTTTTTAAATTCCGCATTGAGTTCATAGATTAGCTATATCACCTATTCACCCCCCCTCTAGGTAATTTTCAAGAGGTAGAGAGAGTATTATAAAGAAAGAAATGAGAAAGAGAGAGGGCGTGAGGGAGGGAGAGACCCAGAACCAGAACACACACAGAGAGACTCAGAGAGAGAGAGAGAGTGACTGGAGAAAGAGAAGGAGAGTGACAGAAAGAAAAGAAAAGAGAAAGAAGGGAAGAAAGTAAAGAGAAGAGAAAGGAAGGGAGAGAAGAGAGAAGGAGGTGGGTTGGGCAGGGAGGCGCGACTGGAGGCCAACGACGCAGCCAGATGGCGTGGAGAGCGGGGCGACCGGGTGGGGCCCTGCGGCAGTATAGGCCCGGGTGGAAAGAGGAGGAGGGAGGAGAAAATTGGTGGTGAAGGTGAGCTGGTGGTGGTGATTGTTGATGGTGATGGTGGGGGTTTTGGTGAAGGTAGGAGGTGTCGATGAGAGTTGGTTGTGGTGGTGATTGTGGGGGGAGTGGAGGGTAGAGTGGTGGAGGATAGGGTGGTGGAAGTGGAGGTGATTAAGGAAATAGTTGTAGGTTGGTGGTGGTGGTGGTTGCTAATGGTGATGATGGTGGGGATTTTGGTGGAGATGGGAGGTGGTGGTGGTGCTGGGCAGTTGGGCTGGCGAGGGTGGTGGCGTGTGGCGGTCCCAGGGGTGGTGCTGGCAGTGATAGGGAGACGAGAGGAGATTGGGAGTGTGTGATTGAGAGGAAGAGAGAGTTAGAAAAATGGAGAGAATGAGAGAACGAGAGAGAGAGAGAGAGAGAGAGAGAGAGAGAGAGAGAGAGAGAGGAGGTATGGGGAGAGATGGGGCTGTTAGGTTACAGAGAATGAGGGAAGGAGAGGGGAGCAGGTGGGAAAAAGAAAATAGAAGAAAGAGAAAGAAAGATAAGAAAAGAAAAGGAAGGAAAAAAAGAAAGAAGTGAAAATAAAAATGAAATAAATAAATAAAATAATATATTAGTAGAATAAGATAAGGATGGGGTGGTGTTGGCAAGTCAGCCACGTGAGGAGCCAGGGAAGATGATAAAGAAAGAAGGTGAAGGAAAGAATGATGAAGGAACAAATATAAATATATTATTATAATAGGATAAATTCGAGGAACTTAAAAAAATCACCAGAAATTCTGAAAATAGAAAATATTATGCTGAGGAACATAGTAAATCAGATTCTAGAAATTCAATCCCGCTTTAAAATTACAATCTTGAAATCGATCGGCGATACCGGTCGACACCAAATCTAGTGAAATTTTGATAAATTCAGAAAAATTTCTAAAAATATGCTAAAGTAGGAAATATGATTTTAAGGGACAATGTGAAAGAAGATGTCAGAATTCAGCTCCGTTTGCAAATTAAAATTTTCGGAATCAACCAGCGGTACCGGTCGATACCTGTAACCCTCGGTTCCCAATGTACGTGTGTCAATACTGGTATCCGATACCCAATTTAATCATCTTGCTAACCAGATTGAGGCCATTTTAGCTCAAGGTATTATTTTCCAATATTTTGAATTTTTTTGAATTTTTTGAAAATGTTTTTGAAATTATTGGAGAATATCAATTCAGGGTCGATCGATGTCACAGACTGACTCTCAGTTTTTTAATTAACAATTGGTGATGAATTTTAGGGATCCGACTTGACAACAATGTTCAGGATGACATCTTCTATTTTTGAGGATTTTTCTAGATTTTTATAGATTTTTCTAGAGTTTAATCCAATCAACTAATAATTAAATGTTGATTTATAAAAAAAAAATACAATTCAAAGTAAAAATAAAATGAGAAAACCCCCGCAAGTTGGTTTGCGGTTTCAAACTCTTGACCCTCATTCTACATTTTTAAACTTCACCACTTTGCCACATAGACACGTGATTAAGGTGGCAAACCAATTATATTTAACCCTTTTCCTCTTTATCCCTTCTTATTCCTAATTAAAAAGGAAACCCCCACAAAATTCTTCCAGGTTTTGAACCGTGACTACCCCTCCCACAGTCTCGCGCCTACACCATTTGGCCACTTTGGATTGCTCATGTAAGGCACACATATTTCTTTTAAAATGAGTTACATCATTTTCTCCTCCACTGGCAAACCCATGTCCACCACATGTTCCTTCTTTTTCTCCCACTTTTCCCTCCACCCAATTCCCCACGTCCTCCACTCCTCCTCTCACTGTGCCCACGACTCCCACCCCACCATCTGCGTCCGCCCCTCTCTCTCACACATTTCTCTCTCCCTCTATCTCTCACTCTAATTTCTCTCTCCCTCCTATCTCTATATAAACCCAAGCCTCCACCTCTCCTCCATGGCCCCCTCCTCCCTTGCGCAGGCCACACCCAGTGCACGGCCACGCACAGCCGCATGCAACCCCTTGGCCGTGACCATATACTTGCCACACATCCCTAGCTGTGGGTGCCTCCTCCTCAGCCGTGGGCTTCGAGCGCCACCACCCGCACCTTCTCAGCATCACCCAAGTCCCCCATGGCCGGCCTTCTCCTTGGTTGGTCGAGCACTCCACCATCATCACCATGATCTTCTCCTTGGCTGTATTCACTTACTGTCTTCTTTGTCAGTGAGCGCGAGCATATCGATCACCTCCGTGAGCATCTCCGTTAAGCTACACGATCACCCTCCTCCGCCAGTCATCAAACCACCGCGGGAGCTACTCCACGACCCATGTCACGCGGCCATGCTTAAGCACCCCGGGCCTTGTCAGAACACTAAAGCGGCCCCGGTAATCCTTCGGAGTCACCAATATCCACCGCGGACCGCCGTCGACGATCGTGTTTTCCCCCAACCGTGCGTGACTCAACTCTCTCACTTTCTCTCCCAAGACTCTGAAGTACTAGTAGCAGGGGAAGAAGATTCAGACTGAAGGGAAGCGTTGCGAGTAAGTTATTTCGTATTATCATAGATTTTTGTTCTCTTTGGCATTTCATCGAACACGTAGTACACACTGGTTAACACCACTAATTTCACCATGAAAAATTGTTTTAAAATTCTAATAAAAATATATAGGGACACCTAAAATATGCCTCCTAATTATCATGATTTTTAAATGATTTTTAGAAATTTATTTTCAATTAAAAAAGGGGAGAAGAAAACTGGGATGTCTCAGCCAGAGCCAGTCCAGGCTCTGGCCGAGCCTGGTCAGGCTAGGCCATGACCTGGCCCAGCCAGACCAGGCCAGACAGACCTGGCCAGGATCTGGTCCGGCCGGAGCAGACCAGCAGGGTGAAATCACCTAGAGGGGGGTGAATAGGTGACTAGCTAATCTAATGATGAGTTAATGCGGAATTAAAACTATTTATGCAAACTAAAATTCTTAAGCTAAACACACCAAGTATAACACAAGAGTGTAGCTGAATTTTTGGCGAAGGGTTCTGGACTATCTCCTCAAGATTCCTCTAGATAAGAGTTGAGGTGCCGCTATGGCTCTCTTGGTTGAATACATGAGCAAACAATCCCCAAGCATATATCAATATAAACACAAGTTTATCAAGCAAGTGAAGAATATGAACAATAAGAGCATGCAAGATATAAACACAAGTGAGAGATAGAGAGCAATCGCAAACACGAGAGATTTGTTTCGAGATTCGAGCATCCTTGCTCTACGTCCCCGCCTTCAACACTTATGAAGGATTTCCACTATAAACGATCCCACCGGATCACTCGGTGCAGCAACACCTACAATGAGCTCACACTAGAACTCCTTGGAGTCACTAGTCCCTCTCTTGTTCCCGTAAGAACTACACACGCAAGCACACTAGCTTGCCAAAGCCGCATCTCTACACTGAGCTCCCACAAGAACTCGAAACAACACGAACCCACAAGTTCGCCTCCTCAAATACAAGAATGAACACTTGGTGATCTAAACAGTTTGATCACCAAAAAGCACTCTCACAATAACTCTCCTATAGGATAGATATAGTAATGGAAAGCTCATGTGTATGTGAGAAAAACTTGGATGGATTTTGGTGAAAAACTCAAGAAAACTCTTTTGAAAACACTCTTGATAAACTCTCCTTTTGATATGGAAATATTGGCTCTTAAACATGTGGAGAAAACTACTGAGATAGGTAGGAAAAACTAGCCCAAAAACTCTCTTCAAATCATGTAGAAAACAGTCCAAGGAAACCCCAATTTATAGGCCTACAAAATCTAGCCGTTGGGGTCCAAATCAGCAGCTGACGCTGTTGTCGGTCGACCGGCCGGTCGACCGCCAACGGTCGAATTTCCGACCGTTGAGCCACCGGTCTACCGCCCAGTTGACCGTGGCCTGGATACAGAGAGCAGAAGCTTTCTGCCGGTCGACCACCTGGTCGACCGGGGCCAGATCCAGAGAGCAGAGCTCTCTGACGGTCGATCGGCCCACCAGCCTAAACAGGCTGTGCACGTTTGTTCACATCGGTCGACCGACTTTTGGCTCGGTCGACCGTCCGATAGACCGGCAGAAGACCAGTCCAACATTTTTCAGGGATTAAAAACTTATCTTTTTACCTTCAATAAAATCCCATAAAATCACTAAAAATCTGCAAAAATAATTTCAGTAATATACTTTGATATACAAACATGTTTGATTAAAAATCAGAATATATTTCAAATATTTTGAACTATTTTTGTAATATAGAAGTTTTGCCTTAAACAAAAATCTGTATTTTTCAAAAACGATTTTTCAAAGTTAAAAACCGATTTTTCCAAAACTCCTCCAAATACAAAAACAAGATATTTTAAAACCTTTTGAAGTTTACTGTATAGATATGATTCACTACACATATATGATGAAATATCTATGTTTTTGACAATAAGCTTCTAAAATAAGTTTTGGTAAAAACACATGTATATTTTGAAGCTTAAAAATAAAAACGGTATTTTTCTAAAACAAAAACTCTCTTATGAAAAACACATATAAATCTTGTGTGTGAGTGTATATGAAACTTGAGCAATCCACCAACTAATCTATCCTTTACATTTTATCTAAAAATAAAATCTTGACACTTACAAACATTACACAAGTCTTCTTGGAAATCTTCTCTTGAATCTTCTCCTTCTTGACTGGTCCAAAACATGATCCAATGAGCTAGACCCTCTTGAGTACTTGATGCAATGTTGATGTGTGAGCTCTTGAATCAACACGTGCTAGCTCCAAAACTTTGACTTTAAATCCTTTGTTGAAGCTAAACACCAACTAAGATCTTGATCAAATATCTGACACTAATAAAGCACAAGATCATTAGTACTATAACTACATGAGTTAATCATCATCAAAACTAGAGTGATGGGCCTTTGGACCAACAATCTCTCCCTTTTTGATGATGACAAAACTCATAGAGTTATATATGCATGGATTAAAGTTAAGCTCCATAGAAGCTCCCCCTTAACTCGTGCATAATAATAAACAAATAGATATTCAATGAAGTGCATAAAACTAAACAAATATATATGCATAAATAAGGTGAGAAACATGCATAAACCAGTAAATTCTTTTCCCAAAAACCTTCTCCCCCTTTTGGATAAACTTTCAAAATCCTTCTCCCCATTTTGTATAAACATAAAATATAACATGCATAAACTCAATATATGCATAAACTCAATATACTCAAAATCATTCTCCCCCTTTTTGTCAATCATCAACAAAGGGGTAAAAAACAAATCAAACAATAAAGATATATATGCGAGATATACATTCATTAAGAGGAAGACAATAAGTTAGCTCCCCTGCATACATGCATTACATGAAGAAGAGATGACAAAATCCTAACTCACATAAAGCATAATATACAATGCATAAGTGGAGATGTTAAGCTCACCCTACACACGTGTACCACATAAAGAAGAGATGTCAAGCTGCTCAATACAAGATACACTCAACATGAATATATATGTAGAAGAGATATTAAGCTCCCCTTGCATAGGCGCAATACATATCGAAACATTTAAAAAATCACTTTAAAGAAAAATTTTGAATCAACAAATCAAATTTTGAGATACCATTTGTAAGTAAACAAAATTTTATCACAAAATATTTAAGATATCACAAGATTTTTATACTTATTGAAATTGAAAATTTTGATACTAATTGAAATTGAAACATTTGTAAATTTGATGCCAATGAAAGTAAAATATTTTATATTTTGATACCAATTGAAATACATGGTAAATTTTGATACCAAAGAAGAGGTAAAACATTTTTGATACCAAATGAAATCGAAACCCAATTGGAAATCAAAACATATTGATACCAATTGAAGTATATTGTAAATTTTGATATCAATTAAAAAGTAAAATATGAAGTATATTTTGATATCAATTTAAATACCAATTGAAAATAATGCATAAGCTCATTAAAATACCAATTGAGATACCAATTGAAATCAAGATTTAAGTCAAGCTTAGCATAAACATAATTTGTGCTTTAAACATGTAAGAATATTATAAATCAAGCACAATCAAATCATATATATGTATGAAAATGAAAATACCAATTGAAATTGATATTATTTGAAATTTGAAGTATACATATATAGAAAACAAAATATGAGTATACAAAAAAATGTTAATTGTGATACCAATTGAAAATATGATGAGGATCAAGTGTATAACTCATAATTATTCACCCTAATCATGCACATGATAAAAAGATTTTCAATAAAGCTCACAAGGCATGGTCGCTCATCCATCCGCACTTAAAGGGTAGAAGTTTTCAAAAAAATAAGATTTGAAAATAGTTGTATTTTGAAAACAATACCAAATGAAGAATAAATAACTAGTTAAAGTAATTTTTAAAAGCTAGTTAAAGATCCTTCAATAAGAAACCAAAATATATATATATCTCATGAAGCATGCTAAAAACACAAGAGATGACACTCGAAATTTATAAAAGTCAAAAATGTGCTAATGAAACAAAACATGAGTAAACAAAAATAATGTGAGTGTACAAGAGTCAAGTGATTAGCATATTCATGAAAATAATCAATAATGCTCAAAAAAAAAACGTCAAACATATGAAAATCATGAAAGTTCATTTTTCATTTAAAAACAAACTTCAAGATATATGTATGCTTTATCAAAACTAACACTATACAGACATATCCTAAACATAAAAGAGTCTATGATATAATTTACATGAAGGCAAGAGACTCAAGGGTATACATGTATATTTATTAGTTTTAGACAAGAATAACATATACATGAAGCAAAATATGCATAAGAATAGGGAAAACAAGTTAAAATGTACGAATCATCAAAATTAGGTTATACATGTACATGTAATAAATACAAATGGGCAATGAAGTACAAACATATAAGAATCAAATGTTGCTCACTATTTGTACAAATATAGACACAAGTTTCGACAAAAACTACATCTAAACAAGTTATTCACCACATGAAGACAACATCAAAAACATGCTAAAAACATTTATATGAAAGCATGTAAAATAAAATAGGAGTTTAGAGATAGTTACCAAACTAAATGCACTATTTTCTAAGTCTCCAAAACATGGTGGTCCTCCCACCAAACTTCCTTGATAGTGATGCATCAAGTGTATGTCCATCTAGCCCATGCATCCACCACCAAGGCACCAACCCTCTCACGTCATGTGAGAGCCCACACCTACATCAAACACAAAAAGTGAGAATTTTGGTACCCATTTTCTTTTGGGTCCACGGGGGTTATCATTATTCGGAACCCAAACATTTTTATTTACAAAATTTGTAGAATTTAATCTATCAAAACAAATTTTTTCCAAATGGCCTTTGCGGTCGCAATGTGTACATTTGTACACTCTAGTATGCACATGTGAATGAGTGTGATCATGATGTGCAAAGTGTGCAAATGTGTGCCCTGGGTGATATGCATGAACATGTGGAACTTGTTTCTATTGAAACAAGGTTTCCAATCTATTATGATTAAATGCACAATTGCTCAAATTTGAGCTCAAACAATCTATTCTATTTTTCAAAAATTGAATCTCATTTTTATCAATGGTAGCATGAAAAGCATGATGAGAATGAGAATCAACAATCCTTTTCTTTTTGGAAATGTTTTCCTTTTCTTTTGAAACAAAATTTCTTTTCAAAGTGTTATTTTCTTTCAAAATAATTTCTTTTTATTTTTCTAACAGAATGATTTTATTTTTCAAAGAAGTATTTCCTTCGCAAAGATCGTTTAATTTAGAACACAAGAAAATATTCTCATTTTTCAAACATTCATTTTCTTTTGAAATATTTTCATGTTTATTTTGAAAAGAATCTTTTTCTTTTGAAATGGACTCATAATTATTTTTCAATCTTTTATGGTCATTTTTAAGCAAATCATATTTTTCAAGAAGTTATTGACAAAATGAAGCAAGATGATTATAAGACATGTCAACATCCTCATCAAGCTCGGATTCAGAATTTACCTCAAGGGGGTTATCCCCTTGGACCATGTAGCACAAGTTGGAAGTATCACTTCCATCATCCGAGTCACTCCCGCATAGTATTGCTCTTGTTCGCCAAGGGAGACTATAGTGCTCTATACTACAAAAGTCGAATCAAAGTTAGAAACCCTAGATAAATATTCATCATTTAGGGTTGACTTTAAAGCATGGATGGCTTTTGCATTAGCCTCTAAATGTTTGCCATTTATACAATATGAATCTTTAATAGTGGTAAAATAAACATGAATACCTAGGGCTTTGAGGTACATTAACATCTTAACCTTCCAAGTTTGGATGTTAAGAATATCAAACATGGAAGGTGATATGAAATCCATGTGTGTGTATAAATATTGTGATTAGCTAAAAAGAAGATCTTTAACTCTAGGTTATTAGACCCAAATCAAGAGCACCAAGCTCTGATACCAATTGAAATCACCTAGAGGGGGATAAATAGGTGACTAGCTAATCTAATGATGAATTAATGCGGAATTAAAACTATTTATGCAAATTAAAATTCTTAAGCTAAACACGCCAAGTATAATACAAGAGTGTAGCCGAATTCCCGATGAAGGGTTTTGGACTATCTCCTCAAGATTTCTCTAGATAAGAGTTGAGGTGCTGCTGTGAATCTCTTGGTTGAATACAAGTGTGAGCAAACAATCCCCAAACATATATCAATATAAGCACAAGTATATCAAGCAAGTGAAGAATATGAACAATAAGAGCATGCAAGATATAAACACAAGTGAGAGATAGAGAGAGCAATCGCAAACACGGGAGATTTGTTTCGAGATTCGAGCACCCTTGCTCTACGTCCCCGCCTTCAACACTTATGAAGGATTTCCACTATAAACGATCCCACCGGATCACTTGGTGACGCAACACCTACAACGAGTTCACACTAGAACTCCTTGGACTCACTAGTCCCTCTCTTGTTACCACAAGAACTACACACGCAAGCACACTAGCTTGCCGAGGCCGCACCTCTACACCGAGCTCCCACAAGAACTCAAAACAACACGAACCCGAAAGTTCGCCTCCTCAAATACAAGAATGAACACTTGATGATCTAAACACTTTGATCACCTAAAAGCACTCTCACAACAACTCTCTTATAGGATAGATATAGCAATGGAAAGTTCAAGTGTGTGTGAGAAAAACTTGGATGGATTGTGGTGAAAAACTCAAGAAAACTCTTTTGAAAACACTCTTGATAAACTCCCCTTTTGATATGGAAATATTGGCCCTTAAACATGTGGAGAAAACCACTGAGATAGGTAGGAAAAACTAGCCCAAAAACTCTCTTCAAATCTTGTAAAAAACAGTCCAAGGGAACCCCAATTTATAGGCCTCCAAAATCTAGCCGTTGGGGTCCAAATCAGCAGCTGACGCTGTTGTCAGTCCACCGGCCGGTCGACCACCAACAGTCGGATTTTTGACCGTTGAGATACTGGTCGACCGCCCGATCGACCGTGGCCTGGATACAGAGAGCAGAAGCTCTCTGCCGGTTGACCGCCCGGTCGACCAGGGCTAGATCCAGAGAGCAGAGCTCTCTGGCGGTCGACCGGGTCGGTCGACCGGCCTACCAGCCTAAACATGTTGTGCACGTTTGTGCACATCGGTCGACCGGAGCGGTCGACCGACTTCTGGCTCGATCGACCGTCCGGTGTCGACCGACAGAATACCAGTCCAACATTTTTTAGAGATTAAAAACTTATCTTTTTACCTTCAATAAAATCCCATAAAATCACTAAAAATCTACAAAAATAAGTTCAGTAATAAACTTTGATTTACAAACATGTTTGATTAAAAATCAAAACATATTTCAAACATTTTGAACTATTTTTGTAATATAGAAGTTTTGCCTTAAAAAAATCTGTATTTTTCAAAAATGATTTTTCAAAATTGAAAACCGATTTTTTCAAAACTCCTCCAAATGCAAAAACAAGATATTTTAAACCCTTTTGAAGTTTAGTGTGTATGGATATGATCCACTACACATATATGATGAAATATCTATGTTTTTGACAATAAGCTTCTAAAATAAGTTTTGATAAAAACACATGTATATTTTGAAGCTTAAAAATTAAAGCAGTATTTTTCTAAAACAAAAACTCTCTTATGAAAAACACACATAAATCTTGTGTGTGAGTGTATATGAAACTTGAGCAATCCACCAACTAATCTATCCTTTACATTTTATCTAAAAACAAAACCTTGACACTTACAAACATGACACAAGTCTTCTTGGAAATCTTCTCTTGAATTCTTCTTCTTCTTGACTTGGTCCAAAACATGATCCAATGAGCTAGACTCCTCTTGAGTACTTGATGTAATCTTGATGCGCGAGCTCTTGAATCAACACGTGCTAACTCCAAAACTTTGACATTAAATCCTTTGTTGAAGCTAAACATCAACTAAGATCTTGATCAAATATCTGACACTAATAAAACACAAGATCATTAGTACTATAACTACATGAGTTAATCATCAAAAAAACTAAAGTGATGGGCCTTTGGGCCAACACAGGGCCTGGTCCAGCCAGACCAGACCCAGTTCGGGCTTGGGTCTGTGCACCAGACCCAGTCCAGGTCTGTGACAGCACAGACCTAGATCCGACCTGTTTTTAAAAAAAAGAAAAAAGAAAAAGAAAAGAAAGAGAGAAAAGAAAACCAGATAAAAAATATATAAATTCATATAAATAGAAAAATTTACTATTGCAATTTACTGTAGCATTTTACCATAGCAGATCCAGACCCCATTACTGTAGCAGACATACCTGTTAAACTTTTATTGATTTTTAGGCTTATTTTAATTCAGAAAAATTCGAAATAAACTCAAAAAATTCCTAAAAATTCATAGAAAATTAAAAACTATATTTGGGACTTTGTAAAATTATTTTGAGAGTGTTACTACTTAGAATAATATGAAATTAAATATTTTTTATAATAATTATTTAATGGTTGTTTATTTTAAAAATTGCCAATAAATTTCTAAATATCACTAAAAATGTAAAATTCATAATCCAGTAATATGTAAATATTATGCATTAATTTATTAGTTTAATCATGTATTTTATAATGAAATTATATTTTAAATGGTTGCCAAATTCAAAAAATTGAAATATTTGAAAATATTAACTAACCAAAATTATAATCAATAGTAAAAATTACATTCTCATTTAACTTATCACTGATTAAATAAAATGTCAACTCTCTAATTAATTCACACATTATTTAGGTAGCGAATCCTACTCAGTGTCAGTTGTAGTTAAAAAAAATCAGGTTCCGACGACATCAGGCAAGTGTACATTCTTCTCTTCTTTTTTATTTTCTTATTTCAATATTAACCTTTGATCGTTATCACTCGATATCATATTTTTGGTTATCTGTATTGTCCCATGATCATATTTTATCTTCTTTGCTTTGATTATAGCTTTTAATTATTATATTCTTAATATTATTACCGATTTCGCCTCATTATCGTGTTACTTTAGCTTGCATATCATTTTGCATCTCGTTATTGTTCATGCAAGTAACTAAACTTAAATTGACATTATTGTTTGTGTGTGATAGCCTGATTTAATGACACAAAAATTTATACTGATCGTGACAAATACTGTGATCTGTATCTGAGGATAACTGGATAATAATGAAATGAATATTATGAAATTAATCTTGAGGAAATCGATCAAAATATCTTGTGATACATTATTGAGGATATTTTATTGGAGTATAAAACTTATAATCATGACAAGTTTCCTATGACTTTGGATTACATGACACTGATATCACTTGCACTACTATGCATTCATCACTTGATATTATCACTGTTTACATTGTCTTGTGATCTTGATACATACTGTATTCACTGTTTGACACTGGTATTCTTGATACTGATTCCTGATCCTGTTACACTGAGCCACACACTATTTTGTATTTGCATTGATTAATAAAATTAACTAAGCCAAGGTTACTGGGAGAGACTGTAGCAGGAAAAATCCAGGGAGGTGTGCTTAGAAGGGTGGCTTTTCTGAGAGCCTTGCCACATTTGATCTTGTTATTTATGTACGCTCCTGTTATTACATATTACATGATGCCTGTGTATATTGAATTGTTTCTCTCTACTATCAGGATCCACTAATGCATCACTTGTTTGATATGCAGCTGTCATGTGAGATGGGGCACAAGATAATTGCATTAGTATAAGGTTAATAGCATGCTAAATATATACACTTGCATCATATTCGGTATTGTCTTTAGTGATCTAGTATCTCACTTATATTTTATGATACTGACACTTGAGACTCATGTGACAGTATTATCTTGACTACATGATGTTCCTGAACTTATCATGTTATTTTATCTTGTGATCTCGTGTTCTTGTGATTTTGTGATTATGTTACACGACAGTTCCTCATCCAGGACATCTCATGTTCATTATATACATGTCACACCATGCATGCACGGACTTCTTGTGCATGATTATCGTCCCAATTATTCCTGTTATTGTTATTACTTTCAATTTTTGATACTGCCAATATTGTTCTTATTTCAATGTCTTACTTGTACTGTTACTGCATTTTCATTTTCTCTCTTTTACTGTTCTTTTCTCTTCGTGTACTCTTGCTGGTCAGCTTCTGACAGACCATTATTATTTTCAGTATTTCATATATGTGATTTTATCCCTGCGCTTAGTTGTATATGCATTTATGTGTGCTATCCTGCTCGTTGTTGACAATCTAAGGTACTCGTGGAAGAGATTTCACTCTTCGTGAGTATCTATTGGCCATCGTCACGTCCCCATACTCCATATTTTGGGAAGCAGGGCGTGACAATACCGTTTTTGAAGATTTTGCAAAATAGTTCAGAAAAATTTCAGAAAATCTATAATATTGAAAAAAACAGTATTAGAACTGAAACGGTCAAATCAGACTACCAGAAAGGTCAAATCAAGCAGTACACTGGGATCAGGTCCTGGGTTCAGACTCGGACTTACTCTGAGTCCAATGATCTGGGTCCGGTACTAAACAGTCACATAAATAATCACTAAGTAAAAATAAATACAGGGTGAAAATAAAAAAATACGATCGAAAAATCAGGACACGTATTTAGGTACGTATCCGGGGATGGAGTGTTAAACTTCTTCTCTCTATTTCTCTCTTCCTTACAAATCAAAGCCAGTGGCGACGAGGGTTTATCGACGGCGATGAGGGTTCATCGGCGAGGGCAAGATCTCTCTCTTCCCTACAAACCAAAGTGACGACGACGAGTTGTTGCGAGGGTTCAAGTGAGAAGGGATGGAGACGAGAGAGGGGGGATTAGGGCTGGAGAGGGCATGGTGGGATCTGGACCATTGGATCAAATCCGACGGTCTAGATCTCATTTCGAACTGAAAGACGCACATACTTGTGAATATATATATATATATATATATATATATATATATATATATATATATATATATATATATATATATATATATATATATATATATATATATATATATATATATATATATATATGAAAGTACACCTAGAGGGGGGTGAATAGGTGTAAGGCTAATCTAAGACAAAAAATGCGAAATTTAAAAACTAATTGCAACACACTTAGTGTAACCAAAGAGTGTAGCCGAATTCCCGGTGAACGGCTCTCGACTAACTCCTCTTGATTCCTCTGAATAAGAGTTGAGGTGTTATATGAAGCTCTCTTAGTTTTCACAAGTATGGGCACACAATCAACACAAGCATATATATGATATGACAATATGATGCAATGCACAATGTAATAGAGAGAGAGTTACAGAAAGTGGATCAAACGCAAACACAAAGATATGTTTCAAGGTTCGCGCACCCAGCTCTACGTCCCCGCCTTCACACAGAAGAATTTTCACTAACTCGTCCACACAGGACTTCCCACACAGGGAACCTCTACTAAGGATTTGGGTCAATACAATCGGGAGTACACAACTCTTCTCTTAACAAATACAACCTCTCACTAGAGGCAAGGCTTAACACAAATCACCTCTACACTTAGAGGGATGGGCACTTAGCCAAACTAACAATCACCTCACACTTGAGGGATTCCACAACCCAATGCACAACCTCCTCTACACTTAGAGGGCAAGGCACAAAGCCACAAGTAAATGGATGAATACAACTCTTGGTGGTTTCAACAAACCACAAACTAATTTTCCTACAAAAATAGATCCTAATAGATAGGATAGAATGATAAGCTCAAGTGTGAGAAATAAAGAGTTTGGAAATCAAAATCATAAAGAAAAACTATTGGGAAAACTTCTAGAATATAATGGAAATGAAGAACAAAAATAAATCCCAAAGACTTCTCTTTTTCTTTGATTTTTCCAACTCTTTAAAACAAATGAAGATAGATCTTTTGAACTCAAAACTCTTTTAAAACTTGCTTTTAAAACACTGATATATGGGAGAAATTTTGCTCTAAAAAATCTTATTAAAACACTAACTTAAATGGGGTATTTATAGCCCTATTTCAAATCTGCCCATTGGCAGCAGGCAAGGGCATTTTTGCCCTTCCGGTCGCCGGCCCAACGGTCAGATTTCTTACCGTTGTGCCACCGGTCGACCAGCCCAGTCGACCGAGACTGGATACAGAGAGCAGAGCTCTCTGCCGGTCGACCGACCCGGTCGACCGGGGTCATTTCCAGAGAGCAGAGCTCTCTAGACGGTCGACCGACCCGGTCGACCAGCCCACCAGATCAAGCTGGCGTGCACGCTTGTGCACGTCGGTCGACCGCATCGGTCGACCGACTTCTGCTACGGTCGACCGGTCCGGTCGACCGGCAGACAGCCAGTTCAGCTAATTTAGGGATTGAAAACTTGACTTTTTAACTTCAAATAAATCCCATAAAATCACATAAATACCACAAAAATATGTTCTTATAATATCTTTGAAATATAAATATGTGTGACAATAATTCAACACATATTCTAAACAATTTGAACCATTTTTGTGAGATAGAAAATTTGCCTAAAACCAAAAACTGTATCTTCCAAAACTAGGATTTTTGAAATGGAAATCCGATTTTTCCAAAACACATATAAATACAAAAACATGATATTTAAACAACTTTAAAGCATATTGTATATGGATAGAATCCAATATACAAGTAAAGAATTATATCTATGTTTTTGACATTAAATCTAAAAATAAGTTTTGTTAAATACAAAACTCCAAACACATGAATAGGCTTATCAAAATAAGTTTTTTTTAAATAGATGAAGCATATATGTATATAGATCAAGTCTAATATACATTAAACCATGTAAACTTGTTTTGATTCTATCTATTCATGAAAACTAAGATCGGTTAAACCGAAAATCAAAACATGAAACTTGTGTGTGTATTGTGAACTTGAGCATATCAACACTATCTACCTTTACACAAGATCTAAACAATCTTAAACTAAACAAACTGAGGTCTTCTTGTAGAACTCCGTCTTCAAGCCGACTCGATCCAAACGCGATCCAACGAGCTTGACTCCAACCGAGTGCTAGATGTGAACTTGATGCTCGAGCTCTTGAATCACCATGTGAAAGCTCCAAAACACCTTTGTTGAAGCTAATCACCTACTAATATCTTGATTAAATATCTGAAACTAAATATCACAAGATTATTAGTAAACTATAACTACATGAGTTAATCATCATCAAAACTAGAGTGAAGGGCCTCTGGGCCAACAATCTCCCCTTTTTGATGATGACAAAACTCATGGAGTTATATATGCATGGATTAAAGTTAAGTTTCATAGAAGCTCCCCCTTAACTCATGCATAGTAATAAACATAAAGATATATAATGAATGCTCAACATAAATATTCATAAAATAATGAAATGAAACAAATATGATCTTTTATACCAATGAAATAAACATGCTTTTGATATCAATTTTAAAATAAACATGTTCTTAAAAATAATGCTCTTAATACCAATAAAGACTCTATTTTAAAATAAACAGGTTCTTAAAAATAATGTTGCTCTTGATACCAATAAAAACTCTTGATACCAACAAAACAATAAAAGATGCTCTTGATACCAATACCAACAACAATGCTTTTGATACCAATGGTAAAGGATAACAAATTTAAACACATATGCATATAAACAACATATAAACAAATATGCATATATAAAACTCCAAAATATCTCTCCCCCTTTTTGTCAACTCATCAACAAAGGGGTATAAACAATAAAACAATAAAGAGCATAAATAATATTTTTCTCGCTTTAAGCATAAAACAAACAATAAAGGTATATATGTTATATACATTCATGAAGAGGAGAGACGTGAAGTTAACTCCCCTTGCATATATGCATTTACATGAAAGAGATGACTAAATCCTAACCACATAAAGTATAATACGCAATGTATAAAAGGAGATGTGAAGCTCCTACTACACACGTGTACTACATACCAAAGAAAGGTCAATGACTTTAATATGACAAACACTCAACATGAATCTATATATAGAGAGGATGTGAAGCTTCTCTTGCATATAAAACAAATCAAAACATTATGATACCAATTGAAAGATATATCAATTTAGCATGAAGGTATACATCGAAACATCATGATACCAATTTATGATAACAATTGAAAATAAACAAAACATTTTGAAGAAACCAACAAAAATTTTGATATCAATGAAAGATATAAACATATAGGTAATCTTGATACCAATTGTAAAAATTAGTACCAATTGAAAATATTTTACACTTTTGATACCAATTTGAAAAATTAAACCAATCATTTTGGTTAAACACTAAAGTCATTTTGCAATAAAGATACCAAATAGAGAATAATATCAATTTAAGATTCTTGATACCAATATTGAAAATGAAATATATACCAATTGAAAATAATTTTCATTAGGTGCATAGGAAACCAAATGAAAACTAAGATATCATTTTTTTTCAACATAAAGAGTGGGAGTAAGATACCAATTACTAATTGTAAACAAAACTGATTGAAAGGTAAAACATGAATTTTCTCCCCTTTTATGAAATACTAACGAAAACGATGCATAAGATTGTATAAGATACCAATTTAAAAATAATTGTCATTAAGGACTAAATCAAGCTTAGCATGGCAAAATTTGTGCTCAAAGATATAGAGATATAGTAAGCACAATCAAAACACACATATATATATATGGAAAATTAAATACCAATCGAAATTGATACTATTTGAAGTTGAAGCATACATATATAGAAACAAATATGAGTATACAAAATAGATATCAATTTGTTGGCCCGAAGGCCCATCACTCTAGTTTGATGATGACCAACTCATGTAGTTATTATACTAATGATCTTGTGTTTAATTAGTGACAGATTTATGATCAAGATCTTAGTAGGTGCATAGCTTCAACAAAGGATTTAAAGTCAAGTTTTTGGAGCTTGCACGGTGTTTGGACCGAGCGGTCGACCGACGTGCACAGACGTGCACGCCAGTTCTGGCAGGAGGGCCGGTCGACCCACCCGGTCGACCGTCCAGAGAGCTCTGCTCTCTGGAAAGGCCCCGGTCGACCGACCGGTCGACCGTACAGAAAGCAGTGCTCTCTGTATCCTGGCCTCGGTCGACCGACCGATCGACCGCAGCCCCAATGGTCTGATTTCTGACCGTTATCGATCGACCGGCCGGTCGACCGACAGTTCTGTCAGGCCTCCAACGGCTAGTTTTTGGAGCCCTATATATTGGGCCATTTGGGGGCTGTTTTCTACAAGATTTTTTAGTGGGTTTTGAGCCAGTTTTTCCTACTTCATTAAAAGAGTTTTCTCTACTAAATTGAGAGCTAATACTTTCAATCAAAAGGGAGTTTATCAAGAGTGTTAAAAGACATTTTTTTTGAGTTTTCCTCCACCATCTCTTTCCTTGTTTTCTCACACAACACTTGAGCTATCCATTGCTATATCTACCCATAGGGATTTGTTGTGAGAGGATTTTAGGTGATCAAAGTGTTTAGATCACCAAGAGTTCTTTCTTGTACTTTGAGGAGGCGGACTTGCGGGTTCGCGGTATTTCGAGTTCGTGTGTGAACTCCGTGTTTGAGGTGCGGCCTCGGCGAGCTTATGGGCTTGCGGTGTGTACGGACTAGGGAGTCCGAGAGCTTGTAGGTATTGCGGCACCGAGTGATCCGGGGGATCGATTATAGTGGAAATCCTTCGTGTGTCGAAGGCGGGGATGTAGAGTAAGGGTGCTCGAACCTCGAAACAAATCCCTTGTGTTTGTGATTGCTCTTTCTCTCTCTCTCCCTTGCTTGTTTATATCTTGCATACTTATCTTGTCTTTATCTTTATATGCATGATATACATTTGTGCTTAATTGATATATATGCTTGGGATTGTTTTCTAACACTTGTATTCAACCAAAAGAGCCAACGCGGCACCTCACTCTTATTTAGAAGAATCTTGAGGAGTTAGTCCAGAGCCCTTCATGGGGAATTCGGCTACACTCTTGTGTTATACGTGGTGTTTAGTTTAAGAATTTTAGTTTAGGTCATATAAGTTTTTAATTCTGCATTAAGTGACCATTAGATTAGCCACACCTATTCACCCCCCCTCTAGGTGATTTTACACAATTGTGATACCAATTGAAAACACAATAAGGATCAAGTGTATAACTCATACTCCCTACCAACTATTTCATGCACATGTTTAAATAGATTTTCAAAATGAGCATACAAGGTATGGTCGCCCATCAACCGCCCTTAGATGGGTAGGGTTTTCAAAAATAAGTTTGAAAATAAGTTTTAGCACAATTGAAAACTCTACCAAAATGAAGAATATGCAACTAGTTTTATGATAAAATTGCAAACTAGTACGAAATTCTTCAAGTAAGGAATAAAACAAGAGAATATCCATGAAACATGAAAATCACATGATCATCAAACACTCAAAGGTCTATAAGCACATATAGTCTCATGAAAACAAATCATGAGTAAACAAGAAGTAAAGTGAGTGTATAAGTATAATGTGAAAGACAAAGTCATGGAAATAGACAATAAGCTCAATGTGAAATTCCTTTATAAACAAAAACACAAAAATCATTAAAATTTAATTTTCAATAATACAACTTCAAGGCATTTGTATGTTTTATACAAACTAGAGTATACATACATATCCAAACATGAACGAGTCTACAAAAATGTATGCATGAAGGCAAGTGGCTCAAGGATGTATATGTATAACTATTAGTTTAGATAAAATAGACATATACATGAAGCTAATCACAAACATGAAAAACATGCACAAAAACAGAGAATACAAGTCAAAATGCATGAATCATCAAACTAGGCTGTACTTTTACATCTAATGGGTACAAATGAGCATTCAAGCACAAACATATAATAATCAATTTGTGGCTCACTAGTTGTACAAGTATATACTCAAGTTGTAATGAAAACTACATCTTAAACAAGTAATCAAATCATGAAGCATAGAAACAAAACATAAACTAATATGATCATTATATGAATGCACATGTTTAGAGTTATGATATACATGATAGCTAAACAAATGTGAGAACACAAAAATAATAATCCATATGAACATGGGTGTATCTCAAATACTATACATGTATGTCACAAATTTAAATATCATGACATTTAACATAATAATCATGAAACAATACATGCTAAAAAATCAATGACATGAAAAGCATGTAAACTAAATGGGAGTTTAGAGATCGTTACCAAAAACTATGAGGGTACATCTCTATGTCTCCAATCCAAGATGGTCCTCCCACCAAACTCTCCTTGAAAGTGATGCATCCAAAATAGTCACCATTAAACTTGGAACGCATTCACCTCAAGGCACCATCACTCTCACGTCAAGTGAGAGTCCACACCTACATCAAATAAAATAGGAGTGGTCTTTGGTACCCATACTCTTTTGGGTCCATGGAGGTTAGCTCCTTTCCTAACCCAAACCAATTTGTTTGCTAAATTTTCATCATGTACTCTATCATAACAAAACTTAGCAAGGTGGCCCTTACGTCCACAATGTGTACATGTGTACATATGAGCATACATTATGTTATGAGTGTGAACGTGAGGAGCATGTGTATGCCGTGATTTGTGTGCATGCATAGGATGAACATGTTTCTTTCGAAACATAAATTCCAAACGTGTGTGGTTCATGGCACAATGACTCAAAATGGAGCCCAAACATTCAACATTTTTCTTCAAAACATTTATGTCATTTTTAATACTAGAAGATAAAGTGAACCATGCAATAGGTGAGTTAGATGATGAAGCTACACTAGCATGGCAAACATGAGAGTCTAAATCATTTTCAAAGAAATGTTTTTCTTAGAAACCAAATCCAATTCTTTTGAAATAGAACCAATCTTGTTTTTTAAAGATTCATTTTCTTTTATAACAAAATTAAGTTTTAAAGTTTCATTTTTCTTCAAAACATTGTTACAATCATTTCTATTTTCAAAATCTCATTTTCCTTTAGGGCAAGGTCAAGTTGGTAAGTGAGTCACGTTCACTTGAAATCTCTTCCTTCTCTTGCAAAACCAAATCAAGTTTGAACACAAATCCTTATTTTCTTCATTTAATCCAAAGCTTTTCTTTTTCAAAAGATTATATTTTTCTAGCAATTTTTCACACACAATAGATAGTTCTTCATTTAATGCATTGGCATCAATATAATCATTACTAGAAGAACTAGCATCATCATCATCTAATTGAGCATCCGAGTTTACCTCAAGGGAGTCATTCCCTTGGACCATGTAGCAATGTTGCTCGAATTCTCTACTAGATTCCTTTTCCACAATATTTGGTGTTTGAAACTTGGAGGAGATCAAAGTGTTCCATACTGCAAAAGCGGAATCACAATTAGAAACCATACACAGATATTCTTTGTTAAGTGTGCTTCTAAGTGCCTCAAGGGCTTTTGCATTGGCCTCTATATTGCTATTACCAAGATAGGATTTCTTGGTAGCGGTAAGGAAAACATGCAATGCTAGGGTTTTTAGATACATGGACATCCTAGCTTTTCAAACAACAATGTTGGAAGTATCATACATGGAAGGAGTCATGAAGTCCATGAGTGTGTGTAAACAATATAAGTGTGAAAATGCAAATCTAGATTAGCAACCAAGATCACACTCCTAGATGGTTAAACCTAATATCAGGAGCGTAGGCTTTGAAACCAATTGAAAGTACACCTAGAGGGGGGGTGAATAGGTGTAAGGCTAATCTAAGACAAAAAATGCGGAATTTAAAAACTAATTGCAACACACTTAGTATAACCAAAAAGTGTAGCTGAATTCTCAGTGAAGGGCTCTGGACTAACTCCTCTTGATTCCTCTGAATAAGAGTTGAGGTGCTATATGAAGCTCTCTTGGTTTTCACAAATATGGGCACACAATCAACACAAGCATATATATGATATGACAATATGATGCAATGCACAATGTAAGAGAGAGAGAGTTAGAGAAAGTGGATCAAATACAAACACAAAGATATGTTTCGAGGTTCGAGCACCCAGCTCTACGTCCCCGCCTTCACACAGAAGAATTTTCACTAACTCGTCCACACAAGACTTCCCACACATGGAACCTCTACTGAGGATTTGGGTAAATACAATCGGGAGTACACAACTCCTCTCTCAACAAATACAACCTCTCACTAGAGGTAAGGCTTAACACAAATCACCTCTACACTTAGAGGGATGGGCACTTAGCCAAACTAACAATCACCTCACACTTGAGGGATTCCACAATCCAATGCACAACCCCTCTACACTTAGAGGGCAAGGCACAAAGGTACAAGCAAATGGATGAATACAACTCTTGGTGGTTTCAACAAACCACAAACTAATTTTTCCAGAAAAATAGATCCTAATAGATAGGATAGAATGATAAGCTCAAGTATGAGAAATAAAGAGTTTGGAAATCAAAATCACAAAGAAAAACTATTGGGAAAACTTCTAGAATATAATGAAAATGAAGAACAAAAATAAATCCCAAAGACTTCTCTTTTTCTTGATTTTTCCAACTCTTTAAAACAAATGAAGATAGATCTTTTGAACCCAAAACTCTTTTAAAACTTGCTTTTGAACCCAAAGCATAGAAATTTTGCTCTAAAAAATCTTATTAAAACACTAACTCAAATGGGGTATTTATAGTCCCATTTCAAATCTGCCCATTGGCAGCAGGCAAGGGCATTTTTGCCCTTCCGGTTGACCGCCCGGTCGACCGGCCCAACGGTCAGATTTCTGACCGTTGTGCCACCGGTCGACCGGCCCAGTCGACCGAGACTGGATACAGAGAGCAGAGCTCTCTGCCGGTCGACCGACCTGATCGACCGGGGCCATTTCCAGAGAGTAGAGCTCTCTGGACGGTCGACCGACCCAGTCGACCGGCCCACCAGCTCAAGCTGGCGTGCACGCTTGTGCATGTCGGTCGACCGCACCGGTCGACCGACTTCTGCTACGGTCGACCGGTCCGGTCGACCGGCAAAACAACCAGTCCAGCTAATTTAGGGATTGAAAACTTGACCTTTTAACTTCAAATAAATCCCATAAAATCACATAAATACCACAAAAATATGTTCTTATAATATCTTTGAAATATAAATATGTGTGACAAAAATTCAACACATATTCTAAACAAATTTGAACCATTTTTATGAGATAGAAAATTTGCCTAAAACCAAAAACTGTATTTTCCAAAACTAGGATTTTGAAATGAAATTCGATTTTTCCAAAACACATGTAAATACAAAAACATGATATTTAAACAACTTTAAAGCATATTGTATATGGATAGAATCCAATATACAAGTAAAGAATTATATCTATGTTTTTGACATTAAATCCAAAAATAAGTTTTGTTAAATACAAAACTCCAAACACATGAATAGGCTTATCAAAATAAGTTTTTCTAAATAGATGAAACATATATGTATATAGATCAAATCTAATATACATTAAACCATGTAAACTTGTTTTGATTCTATCTATTCATGAAAATCAAGATCGGTTAAACCGAAAACCAAAACATGAAACTTGTGTGTGTATTGTGAACTTGAGCATATCAACACTATCTACCTTTACACAAGATCTAAACAATCTTAAACTAAACAAACCGAGGTCTTCTTGTAAAACTCCATCTTCAAGCCGACTCGATCCAAACGCGATCCAACGAGCTTGACTCCAACCGAGTGCTAGATGTGAACTTGACGCTCGAGCTCTTGAATCACCATGTGAAAGCTCCAAAATACCTTTGTTGAAGCTAATCACCTACTAATATCTTGATTAAATATCTGAAACTAAATATCACAAGATTATTAGTAAACTATATCTACATGAGTTAATCATCATCAAAACTAGAGTAAAGGGCCTCTGGGCCAACAATATATATATTTATAGTAATGATCTGGTGAGAAAGCTAGCTTACGTGAGAAGATGAGAAATGAGTATTAAAATTGTCGGTTTAGTTTTTGGGAGGTTGAGATTAGATTTGGAGAAAATATAACTAAAACCCAAAAACTAAATTAATCAACTCAAAACTAACTTAACCAACCAAAAACTAATCTTAACCACCCAAAAGACAATCCCACGGCTCATGTGTTCCCTTCTCATCTTCTTACCTAAGTTAGCTTTCTCACCGGATCGCCTCTCTCTCTCTGATATATATATATATCTCTTTTATATATATATATATATATATATATATATATATATATATATTTATATATATATATATCTTATATATATATAAGATATATATATAATATATATATATAGAGAGAGAGAGAGAGAGAGACTTGTGTCATTCCGGAAGGATTTAAGGCTGAATCCTTCCCACTCAAATACAACCCTATGACATCCGAATGCAAGATCCACTCCGTTGAAATTGATCTACATTATTTCAAGTAACTAGAAACCAAAAATCATGTATTTTGTCCATCCATCAAGTAGGCGAAAAATAGACGGCCGAAATAATGAGTTGGCTAGTTTAATGGTGTAGAATATTTGAAATCTAACAAAAAATGGTGTGTGAGGGTTTTTAAGTGTCAAGATCATGATGAAATGGTCGGATCGAGCAACCATATACAAGGGTAATATAGAGTGAGCCCCACACATAAGGGTAATACAGTGATTAACAAATATAAAGTATATCATATGCAACAAAGGTGGGGACAAGGACTTTATAAAACTCAAAACTAAAACTGAGAGTTTTTTGAACGAAAATAAAGCTCATGGGCTTTTACGAATTTAGAAAAAAGTTATGAGCTTATGTACATTTCCCCTCAAATTTATATCAAGGCCCTCCTCACTGAAAAATCGCCACGTAGGCGAAACAAAACAATCAAGCGCTTACGAGACGAGAACATATATTGTCACCCTAAGAAATGATAAAGGCACCCACAAAAAAAATTACAAGTGTGCCATTATTTTTTGGACACAGATACCCTCGTGAAAAAAGTCTAAATGCCTTCCCTCTTCTTTTTTTCTCCTTCTTCTTTCCCTGTGCTGGCGCTCCCCCTTCTACTCCGCTCTCCCCGTCCTACCCCTCCTTCCCTACTCCCCCTCCCTCCTCACGCCCTCCCCTCATGTGGTAGGTGCCTCTCCCCTTTCTCCCCCCTCCGCCGACCCTCTGTCTGCCTCTTCGCCGCCTTACCTCCCTGCCTCCTCCCCGATCTCTGTTCATTCATAGTCCAGCCGAACAGAGATCGGGGGGGTTGGGGGAAGATCGGGGGGTGGAGGGAGAAGAGAGGGAGGTTGGGGTCGGCTCGGGGGGTGGAGGGGGTCAGGAGGAGAAGGGGAAGGGAGGGCGCTAGGGGGGACGGGGGACGGGGAGGTCAGAGGCGGTTCGCACGGAGGGGGAGAGAGAAGGAGAAGAAGGGTATTTTTGGCATTTTTGAATTTTAGAAGAGTGCCTTTATCAAACTGGTGGGTGCTTTTATAACTTTTGTGGGTGGCAATATCCGCCCTCTTACGAGACTTGTTAGCGACATATTTTTGGAATTAAATTTGGAGGTCTTTTTTTTAATTAAATTCAAAGATGGGATTTTCTCAGAAAATTGTCCTAATAATTACATGGTCGTTGTATCTGTATCCTCAAATAAATAATTATAAAATAATTAAAATCGAGCAAAGTGAGATTTTCTCCCGTGACTCCTTCACAAAAGTTATCCTTCCGTCCGTCTGTCTTCATCCGCACGAGAGAGATCGAGAGAGGTAGAGAGAGAGATAGATATTGGCCCAAAGGCCCATCACTCTAGTTTTGATGATGATTAACTCATGTAGTTATAGTACTAATAATCTTGTGTTTAATTAGTCTCATATATGTGATCAAGATCTTAGTAGGTGTTTAGCTTCAACAAAGAATTTCAAGTCAAGTTTTGGAGCTAGCACGTGTTGATTCAAGAGCTCGCGCATCAAGATTGCATCAAGTACTCAATAGGAGTCTAGCTCATTGGATCAAGGTTTGGACCAAGTCAAGAAGGAGAAGATTTTCAAGAGAAGATTTTCAAGAGAAAACTTGTGTCTAGGTTTGTTTTTAGTAAGATTTTGTTTTTAAATAAAATGTAAAGAATAGAATTAGTTGGTGGATTGCTCAAGTTTATATACACTCACACATAAGATTTATATGTGTTTTCATAAAAGAGTTTTTGTTTTGAAAAATACCGTTTTGATTTTTAAGCTTCAAAGTATACATGTGTTTTATCAAAACTTTATTTAGAGCTTAAATGTCAAAAACATAGATATTTCATCATATATGTGTAGTGGATCATATCCATACACACTAAGCTTCAAAAGTGTTTAGAATATTTATTTTTATATTTAAAGGAGCTTTGGAAAAATCGGTTTTCAATTTGGAAAAATCATTTTAGAAAAAATAAAGATTTTTGTTTAAGGCAAAACTTTCAAATTACAAAAATAGTTCAAAATGTTTGTAACATGTTTTATTTTTTACTCAAACATATTTGTATATCAAAGTATATTACTGAACTTATTTTTGTAGATTTTTAGAGAATTTATGGGATTTTATTAAAGGTAAAAAGTCGAGTTTTTAATCCCTGAAAATTGCTGGACTGGTCTTCTGCCAGTCGACCGGACGGTCGACCGAGCCAGAAGTCGGTCGACCGCACCGGTCGACCAACGTGCACAAACGTGCACGGCCAAGGGCCGGTTGACCGCACGGTCGACCGCCAGAGAGTCTCTGCTATCTGGAAATGGCCCAGTCGACCAAGCGGTCGACCGCTGGGCATTTGCTAGGCAACGGTCGACGGCCGGTCGACCGCTCGCTCAACGGTCAGAAATCTGACCGGGCGGTCGACCGCCAGCAGTCCAGTTTGCTGATTTGGACCCCAACAGCTAGTTTTTGTTAGCTTATATATTTGGGTTCCCTAGGACTATTTTTTACAAGATTTTAAGTGGGTTTTGAGCTAGTTTTTCCTATACTTCTAAGTATTTATCTCTACTTGTTTTAGAGCCAAATACTTCCATATCAAAAGGAGAGTTTTTAACAGTGTTTTGAAAAAGAGATTTCTTGAGTTTTTCACCACCAAATCAATCCAAGCCACCTCACCTCCCTGCCTCCTCCCCGATCTCTGTTCATTCATAGTCCGGCCGAACAGAGATCGGGGGGTTGGGGGAGATCGGGGGAGGAGGGAGAAGAAAGGGAGGTTGGGTCGGCTCGGGGGGGGTGGAGGGGGGTCAGGAGGAGAAGGGGAAGGTAGGGCGCTAGGGGGGACGGGGGACGGGGAGGTCAGAGGCGGTTCGCACGGAGGGGGAGAGAGAAGGAGAAGAAGGGTATTTTTGGCATTTTTGAATTTTAGAAGAGTGCCTTTATCAAACTGGTGGGTGCTTTTATCACTTTTGTGGGTGGCAATATCTGCCCTCTTACGAGACTTGTTAGCGGCATATTTTTGGAATTAAATTTGGAGGTCTTTTTTTTAATTAAATTCAAAGATGGGATTTTCTTAGAAAATTGTCCTAATAATTACATGGTCGTTGTATCTGTATCCTCAAATAAATAATTATTAAATAATCAAAATCGAGCAAAGTGAGATTTTCTCCCGTGACTCCTTCACAAAAGTTGTCCTTCCGTCCGTCCGTCTTCATCCGCACGAGAGAGATCGAGAGAGGTAGAGAGAGATAGCTATTGGCCCAAAGGCCCATCACTCTAGTTTTGATGATGATTAACTCATGTAGTTATAGTACTAATGATCTTGTGTTTAATTAGTCTCAGAATGTGATCAAGATCTTAGTAGGTGTTTAGCTTCAACAAAGAATTTCAAGTCAAGTTTTGGAGCTAGCACGTGTTGATTAAAGAGCTCGCGCATCAAGATTGCATCAAGTACTCAAGAGGAGTCTAGCTCATTGGATCAAGGTTTGGACCAAGTCAAGAAGGAGAAGAAGATTTTCAAGAGAAAACTTGTGTCTAGGTTTGTTTTTAGTAAGATTTTGTTTTTAAATAAAATGTAAAGAATAGAATTAGTTGGTGGATTGCTCAAGTTTATATACACTCACACATAAGATTTATATGAGTTTTCATAAAAGAGTTTTTGTTTTGAAAAATACCGTTTTGATTTTTAAGCTTCAAAGTATATATGTGTTTTATCAAAACTTTATTTAGAGCTTAAATGTCAAAAACATAGATATTTCATCATATATGTGTAGTGGATCATATCCATACGCACTAAGCTTCAAAAGTGTTTAGAATATTTTTTTTTTTATATTTGAAGGAGCTTTGGAAAAATCGGTTTTCAATTTGAAAAAATCATTTTAGAAAAATACAGATTTTTGTTTAAGGCAAAACTTTCATATTACAAAAATAGATCAAAATATTTGTAACATGTTTTATTTTTTACTCAAACATATTTGTATATCAAAGTATATTACTGAACTTATTTTTGTAGATTTTTAGAGTATTTATGGGATTTTATTAAAGGTAAAAAAGCCGAGTTTTTAATCCCTGAAAATTGCTGGACTGGTCTTTTGCCGGTCGACCGAACGGTCGACCGAGCCAGAAGTCGGTCGACCGCACCGGTCGACCGACGTGCACAAACGTGCACGGCCAAGGGCCGGTTGACCGCACGGTCGACCGCCAGAGAGTCTCTGCTATCTGAAAATGGCCCAGTCGACCAAGCGGTCGACCGCTCGCTCAACGGTCAGAAATCTGACCGTTGGCCGGTCGACCGGGCGGTCGACCGCCAGCAGTCCAGTTTGCTGATTTGGACCCCAACAGCTAGTTTTTGTTAGCTTATATATTTGGGTTCCCTTGGACTATTTTTTACAAGATTTTAAGTGGGTTTTGAGCTAGTTTTTTCTACACTTCTAAGTATTATCTCTACTTGTTTTAGAGCCAAATACTTCCATATCAAAAGGAGAGTTTTTAACAGTGTTTTGAAAAAGAGATTTCTTGAGTTTTTCACCACCAAATCAATCCAAGCCACCTCACCTCCCTGCCTCCTCCCCGATCTCTGTTCATTCATAGTCCGGCCGAACAGAGATCGGGGAGTTGGGGGAGATCGGGGGAGGAGGGAGAAGAGAGGGAGGTTGGGGTCGGCTCGGAGGGTGGAGGGGGTCAGGAGGAGAAGGGGAAGGGAGGGCGCTAGGGGGGACGGGGGACGGGGAGGTCAGAGGCGGTTCACACTGAGGGGGAGAGAGAAAGAGAAGAAGGGTATTTTTGGCATTTTTGAATTTTAGAAGAGTGCCTTTATCAAACTGGTGGGTGCTTTTGTCACTTTTGTGGGTGGCAATATCCGCCCTCTTACGAGACTTGTTAGCGGCATATTTTTGGAATTAAATTTGGAGGTCTTTTTTTAATTAAATTCAAAGATGGGATTTTCTCAGAAAATTGTCCTAATAATTACATGGTCGTTGTATCTGTATCCTCAAATAAATAATTATTAAATAATCAAAATCGAGCAAAGTGAGATTTTCTCCCATGACTCCTTCACAAAAGTTATCCTTCCGTCCGTCCGTCTTCATCCGCACGAGAGAGATCGAGAGAGGTAGAGAGAGAGAGAGATAGCTATTGGCCCAAAGACCCATCACTCTAGTTTTGATGATGATTAACTCATATAGTTATAGTACTAATGATCTTGTGTTTAATTAGTCTCAGATATGTGATCAAGATCTTAGTAGGTATTTAGCTTCAACAAAGAATTTCAAGTCAAGTTTTGGAGCTAGTGTTGGCCCAAAGGCCATTAGCCCGATATTTCGATGGATATTTTGATGATAACAAACCATATTTAGCTATGTATTTAACAATCTTGTTTAAAAGAATTTCAGGTTTAAAACAAGTTGATTTGACGGCTCCACTATCAAGGCTCACAAGTTTAGACGCCGCTAAAGATTTGCATTCCCAAGCCAAGCACGGTAGAAAGCTTCGGATCAAAACATTGAAGAAAAGTTCAAGATTTGTATTTTACTTTTCTTTTTAGAGATTTTTTTCAAAACCTAGATGATAGAGGTAGATTATTTGGGATTGTCACTCACACACACTTAGTTTACTTCATGGTTTAAAAAGAATCTTTATTTCAGAATATTTTGTCAAAATTAAGTTGGAAATTAGTTTTAGAAATATCATGTTTTGGAAAACCAGTTTTAAGAAAAACAAGTTTATTAAAAAGGATTTTTTATCAAAATGATCTAACATGTTTGAGTATTGATATATGATCATACTCTTAGTTTTATAAGGTCTAGAACCTCATATATAGATCCCTAAACCAAAATCCTTCAAACCAAAATTTTCCTTTCTTTCAGAATCTGTTTTAACAGATCTGACAGTCACCGGTCGACCGACCCTGTCGACCGACGTGCACGACTGTGCATGTTTGCACGTCGGCCGACCGCTCGGGTCGACCGGGAACTTGTCAGTGCTCTCTATTTGTTTCGGTCGACCGAGCGGCCGACCGTTTTCCCTCAACGGTCAGAAATATGACCGTTGACGGTCGACCCGCCCGGTCGACCGGCAGTTGTCAGAAAAGTCTGACAGACTCCAACAGCTCTATTTTCTGACATATTTTTTGTTGGGATCTCACCCCAACGAATTTCTCTGGCTGTTACCTAGTCTTTTCATCCCCTATAAATAGGTGGTCATTTCAACATGATAAGACACAAGATTTACATATAAGATTTACAAGTTTTCAAAAGCCTTTCATTTTAGAAAAGATTTTCATCAAAGCCAAAATTTTCAAACACCTACTTGAAGCAAATCCCTCTACTTCACTCTAGTCATTTTGCACTTCACAATCCCAAGTACTATCTCTACATATTTGTAACGCCCCGATCCCAAGGATACGGAGACGTTATGGCGACGTACATACGCGAGGTGAAAACAGCATCACGCGTACGTTAAGCCTCAGTACAGTACAATACCTCCATATAGATCTGAGGTCCAGCATGAAAGCAGTACAAGAATACCTGCAGAAAGAGGTCAGCGATCATAACAGATATGAAAAATGGGGACAAAGAAGATAACGGAAATAAAGCACAAAGATACCTAGGAATAGTCCCGATGCGGAATCTCCCATGTGACTCCAAGGCACTCTCTGAAGCTATGGTAACTCGGATCTCCAATCTGGGCATGCAAACCCAGGGTCGTCAGAAAGCGACCTAGTGAGTGGTAAAATGAAGAAGGCAGGAATATATACATAATAATACAAGCACGATACTAATGTATAATACATGATGTGGTACAAGTAACATGATATCATAAGCATAGAGGAAGCAGTAGAAATATATAAACATGTCATCTTTTGGTACCATCACTACCTAGCCGGTTACCATCGGGTCATGTCTATAGTCGTCTCCAGTTTATATAATAAATAATGTTGTCTAGTGGTGACGTGATGGAAATGAATATGGTAGTGATGTAAATGAACATGCAGGTGGGCATATGCAAGATGAACATGCATGTGAGCATATACAATATAACCATCATACGGTGTCGTGCATATACAGTCACGATGTCTGCAAGGAATACAGAAAACAGAATAGATGTACTGTGGAACATGCGTAGTATGCCATCACAGAAAGTGTAACAGGAAACAGATACAGTAATAAGTATACAAGTAACACGGTACCGAATAAATGATCAGGAACAGTAACAAGTATAACTAAACATGTATCAGGCAAGTCATGTCCTAGTCATGTCATTTATACAATAGTAGCAATCAGTACCACCTGCTATTTTAATTACTCTCTTCCAGTGTCCCATACCACTGGCGGTTCATACTGAAGCCCGCACCCCAGTCGAACCCATCCGGACATGGCCTACGGGTACCATTATCCAAACGAGAGAGCAACCAAATATCAAGTGTTCCCGACGTCACTATTGTGTATACTGTTTTATTATGTTAATTGGAAACCCGTGGTCGAGGAGTTCTTATCGGGTGGATGTATCCCGTGCATACCCGGGATCACGGCCTTAAACAAGCCCCTGGCTGCCAGGACCAGGGCCCTCCGCTAAGAGGGGAGCATGAATCAAGTAACAAGAGCTCATGGAGCAATTGGTAGGCAGCCCTCCTACCGTCCCCTGCAGTGGGAAAACAATATGGATCCAGTACATCACCCGATAAGATCTAATCAACCGTCAAGTCTCCCCCAAACCCCAGTTATCATTATGATCTGTTATATCAAGTATACAATGTAACAAGACAACCACTGTACATGATACGGGTAACATGTTAACTGGACTTGAGCTCTGTTGATAGCGGAGAACAATATAACGAGAACAATATACCCGAAAACGGGAACAATATCACGGGAACAATATACCATGAACAATATAACATGAACAATAGATGTGGGATTCCACATATCGCATATCAACAGCTCTCATGTCTAGTATCGAGTATATCCATATCAGTAACATGAAGCAATCATATAACATGAATACGGTACATGGAACAATAATACATGTACTATGAACGGGGATTCCTATGACAGTAATAGAGAAAGCATACATGCACTGGTAACAGGGCGATGGAAACATAACATGCATGTATAACAGTGATACGTAAACATAAGATGCCGGTGTAATAGTGATACGTCAACATAATATGCCGATGTAACAGTGATATGGAAATATGAAATGCAGGCATGTGTAGCATGGGCATGAAATGAAGTAGTCCATGCAGTGGTCTATCCGTGTACTATCTCAGTGCACGTGCATGTCCTGACAGTGATCAGTGTGTCTATAAAATGACGGTGTCCAGTGTCCTAGAATATCCGTATATTCCTGCAGTATTAGGGTCATGAATATCAGTACTTATGTAATGGTGAGACGTGTGCATAACACTACCTAAAGCTACATGAATTACCGACATCCAGTATAACCGATATATATATATATATATGCACTACGGTATTTAGTGTACCGGGGTGATCTACTCGGGTGTTACATATAAGTCTTACCAAATTATAATAAATAGTGACTAGTGTTTCTCATCTTATTAACTAACCACGCATTCCGTTATTATGCCTTAATTACAGGAATTACAATAATTATCATGTTTTATTCTTAATTAGGCAATCAATCAAGATCTTAATCATGATAAAATATAATTTATAAAAAGAAAACACTCACCAACTGGCTACAGGACTGTAGCTCTCGTTCCCACGATCGCAACGGATCCAGAATCGCCCGAATCGGAGTCCGGATGCTCCAGTTATCGCCCGAATACTGAATCATAACAAATAGGGTTAAATATGTAATAACAGAAATTATCTAGGGGGCTATTAGTAATTATTCAGGGGCCTAAACGTAATTAATAATGTTACAGGGGTCAAAAGGTAATTTTACCTTAACGGGTCGGGTCCGGAGTGCAAATGGGTTGGGTTTGGATTTAACTCCAAACCCAAAACCCAAACCCACTATTGGGTTTCCTCCAATTGAAGCAACGACAGCAGCAGCCTGGGCTGCTGCTGCCGCCCGCCGCCGGCACGCGCCCGTCGCCGGCGCGCCCACCTGGCCGGCGCCGCCGCCCGGCGTCGGCGCTGCTCCGGCGCCCCAGGCCGGGGATCCACCGCGAAGGGGAGGAAGAGAAAGAGGGTGGGGGCTGGCGCCCCCACCACCGCCCGCGCCTGGCCATGTGGCCCGCCGGCCTGCTGCGCCGCCGGTGCTCGGCCAGCCGCGCCGCCTGCACTCGGCCGGGCTCCGGCGTGCCGCCGGCCACTCCGAGGCCGGAGATCGCAGAGAGAGAGATAGGGAGAGAGGGAGAGAGAAAGGAAGAGAGAGAGAGAGAATAGAGAAGAGAGAGAGGCTATGAAGAGAGAGAGAGAGAGTGTGTGGGAGAGTGAGAGAGAATGGAGAGGAGAGAGAGAGAAGAGATTTTAAAGGAGGGGAGTCGGTGGTGGAACAGTAGGGCGGTGGAGAAATCGCTGGAGAAATGGAGAAGGGGAAAGAAAGAAAAGGAATAAAAAAAATAGTTAAAGAATTAAAATAATATTATTTAAGTTGGTTCCAAATTTGACTAGTTCCGAATGATACCCAAAAATTACAGAAAATAGAGAATATTACGCTGAGACGTAATATGAAGACGGTTTGAAGAAATTCTATCTGGTTTGCAAATTAAAAATCCCGAAGTGTATCGCTGATACGGGCGACACCGGTTTGGCCCGATTTTCGATAAATTCAGAAAAATCCCCAAAAATGCCCAAACGTAGCTAACATGATTCTAAGACACACAGTGAAAGCCGATTCTCAAAATTCAACTCCGTTTGTGAAAGAAAAATCGGAAGGCTTGTTATCGGTATCGGTCGACACCGACAACGGATATTTTCCAAAATAATTCAGAAAAATTCCAGAAAATCCTGAAAAATCTAGAATATTAGGAAATGATTTTTGAAACTGAAATCAGGTCAATCGGAATACTACAGAGGTCAAATCAAATTTGTACGTCGTATCGCGTACAGATACGGTAATACGTACACCGGGGATTAGGGTGTTACATTTCTCCCCACCTTACAAAAAATTGCGTCCTCGCAATTTCAATCAGGTGTGAGAACAAGATTTTCAACCCCAAGGCCGAAAGGTGACGAGTCCACGACACTTCCGCTGCGCACTCTATCATCTAGAAGGAACCCGGGATGGAGAAGTATGGTAGTGAACTAATCCTAACGGATAGGAAGCAAGACGGTGCAAGGAAAATGAGAAGGAATTTGGATATTTTGGGTGACAACTAGAAGGAAGGAAGGAAGATAAACGAATCAAGGAATGTATCGTCAAGGTCATGGTATTCTCGTACTCGTTGCTGGAATCCCCAACTTCAGATACAGATCAGTTAATCTGAACCTGACTGTACTGTTGGTAAGAGCCCAAGGATTGACCTAGGTGGTTACCCACACCAGGTGTGAACCTAGGCTCTGATACCACTATGTAACGCCCCGATCCCAAGGATACGGAGACGTTATGGCGACGTACATACGCGAGGTGAAAACAGCATCACGCGTACGTTAAGCCTCAGTACAGTACAATACCTCCATATAGATCTGAGGTCCAGCATGAAAGCAGTACAAGAATACCTGCAGAAAGAGGTCAGCGATCATAACAGATATGAAAAATGGGGACAAAGAAGATAACGGAAATAAAGCACAAAGATACCTAGGAATAGTCCCGATGCGGAATCTCCCATGTGACTCCAAGGCACTCTCTGAAGCTATGGTAACTCGGATCTCCAATCTGGGCATGCAAACCCAGGGTCGTCAGAAAGCGACCTAGTGAGTGGTAAAATGAAGAAGGCAGGAATATATACATAATAATACAAGCACGATACTAATGTATAATACATGATGTGGTACAAGTAACATGATATCATAAGCATAGAGGAAGCAGTAGAAATATATAAACATGTCATCTTTTGGTACCATCACTACCTAGCCGGTTACCATCGGGTCATGTCTATAGTCGTCTCCAGTTTATATAATAAATAATGTTGTCTAGTGGTGACGTGATGGAAATGAATATGGTAGTGATGTAAATGAACATGCAGGTGGGCATATGCAAGATGAACATGCATGTGAGCATATACAATATAACCATCATACGGTGTCGTGCATATACAGTCACGATGTCTGCAAGGAATACAGAAAACAGAATAGATGTACTGTGGAACATGCGTAGTATGCCATCACAGAAAGTGTAACAGGAAACAGATACAGTAATAAGTATACAAGTAACACGGTACCGAATAAATGATCAGGAACAGTAACAAGTATAACTAAACATGTATCAGGCAAGTCATGTCCTAGTCATGTCATTTATACAATAGTAGCAATCAGTACCACCTGCTATTTTAATTACTCTCTTCCAGTGTCCCATACCACTGGCGGTTCATACTGAAGCCCGCACCCCAGTCGAACCCATCCGGACATGGCCTACGGGTACCATTATCCAAACGAGAGAGCAACCAAATATCAAGTGTTCCCGACGTCACTATTGTGTATACTGTTTTATTATGTTAATTGGAAACCCGTGGTCGAGGAGTTCTTATCGGGTGGATGTATCCCGTGCATACCCGGGATCACGGCCTTAAACAAGCCCCTGGCTGCCAGGACCAGGGCCCTCCGCTAAGAGGGGAGCATGAATCAAGTAACAAGAGCTCATGGAGCAATTGGTAGGCAGCCCTCCTACCGTCCCCTGCAGTGGGAAAACAATATGGATCCAGTACATCACCCGATAAGATCTAATCAACCGTCAAGTCTCCCCCAAACCCCAGTTATCATTATGATCTGTTATATCAAGTATACAATGTAACAAGACAACCACTGTACATGATACGGGTAACATGTTAACTGGACTTGAGCTCTGTTGATAGCGGAGAACAATATAACGAGAACAATATACCCGAAAACGGGAACAATATCACGGGAACAATATACCATGAACAATATAACATGAACAATAGATGTGGGATTCCACATATCGCATATCAACAGCTCTCATGTCTAGTATCGAGTATATCCATATCAGTAACATGAAGCAATCATATAACATGAATACGGTACATGGAACAATAATACATGTACTATGAACGGGGATTCCTATGACAGTAATAGAGAAAGCATACATGCACTGGTAACAGGGCGATGGAAACATAACATGCATGTATAACAGTGATACGTAAACATAAGATGCCGGTGTAATAGTGATACGTCAACATAATATGCCGATGTAACAGTGATATGGAAATATGAAATGCAGGCATGTGTAGCATGGGCATGAAATGAAGTAGTCCATGCAGTGGTCTATCCGTGTACTATCTCAGTGCACGTGCATGTCCTGACAGTGATCAGTGTGTCTATAAAATGACGGTGTCCAGTGTCCTAGAATATCCGTATATTCCTGCAGTATTAGGGTCATGAATATCAGTACTTATGTAATGGTGAGACGTGTGCATAACACTACCTAAAGCTACATGAATTACCGACATCCAGTATAACCGATATATATATATATATATATATGCACTACGGTATTTAGTGTACCGGGGTGATCTACTCGGGTGTTACATATAAGTCTTACCAAATTATAATAAATAGTGACTAGTGTTTCTCATCTTATTAACTAACCACGCATTCCGTTATTATGCCTTAATTACAGGAATTACAATAATTATCATGTTTTATTCTTAATTAGGCAATCAATCAAGATCTTAATCATGATAAAATATAATTTATAAAAAGAAAACACTCACCAACTGGCTACAGGACTGTAGCTCTCGTTCCCACGATCGCAACGGATCCAGAATCGCCCGAATCGGAGTCCGGATGCTCCAGTTATCGCCCGAATACTGAATCATAACAAATAGGGTTAAATATGTAATAACAGAAATTATCTAGGGGGCTATTAGTAATTATTCAGGGGCCTAAACGTAATTAATAATGTTACAGGGGTCAAAAGGTAATTTTACCTTAACGGGTCGGGTCCGGAGTGCAAATGGGTTGGGTTTGGATTTAACTCCAAACCCAAAACCCAAACCCACTATTGGGTTTCCTCCAATTGAAGCAACGACAGCAGCAGCCTGGGCTGCTGCTGCCGCCCGCCGCCGGCACGCGCCCGTCGCCGGCGCGCCCACCTGGCCGGCGCCGCCGCCCGGCGTCGGCGCTGCTCCGGCGCCCCAGGCCGGGGATCCACCGCGAAGGGGAGGAAGAGAAAGAGGGTGGGGGCTGGCGCCCCCACCACCGCCCGCGCCTGGCCATGTGGCCCGCCGGCCTGCTGCGCCGCCGGTGCTCGGCCAGCCGCGCCGCCTGCACTCGGCCGGGCTCCGGCGTGCCGCCGGCCACTCCGAGGCCGGAGATCGCAGAGAGAGAGATAGGGAGAGAGGGAGAGAGAAAGGAAGAGAGAGAGAGAGAATAGAGAAAGAGAGAGAGGCTATGAAGAGAGAGAGAGAGAGTGTGTGGGAGAGTGAGAGAGAATGGAGAGGAGAGAGAGAGAAGAGATTTTAAAGGAGGGGGAGTCGGTGGTGGAACAGTAGGGCGGTGGAGAAATCGCTGGAGAAATGGAGAAGGGGAAAGAAAGAAAGGAATAAAAAAAATAGTTAAAGAATTAAAATAATATTATTTAAGTTGGTTCCAAATTTGACTAGTTCCGAATGATACCCAAAAATTACAGAAAATAGAGAATATTACGCTGAGACGTAATATGAAGACGGTTTGAAGAAATTCTATCTGGTTTGCAAATTAAAAATCCCGAAGTGTATCGCTGATACGGGCGACACCGGTTTGGCCCGATTTTCGATAAATTCAGAAAAATCCCCAAAAATGCCCAAACGTAGCTAACATGATTCTAAGACACACAGTGAAAGCCGATTCTCAAAATTCAACTCCGTTTGTGAAAGAAAAATCGGAAGGCTTGTTATCGGTATCGGTCGACACCGACAACGGATATTTTCCAAAATAATTCAGAAAAATTCCAGAAAATCCTGAAAAATCTAGAATATTAGGAAATGATTTTTGAAACTGAAATCAGGTCAATCGGAATACTACAGAGGTCAAATCAAATTTGTACGTCGTATCGCGTACAGATACGGTAATACGTACACCGGGGATTAGGGTGTTACAATATTGGTTATAGGATTGTGCTAAGTGAGCTTTTTGTGATCAAGTGTGATCAATTTTCTTCTTGAGCGAAGTTGTAGAGGCATCGGCCTCAAGCGAGCTAGTGTGCTCCAAGTGGTGTTGCGGCATCACGAGAGATAGGACAAGTGTGTCCTTGTATTGGAGATCCAGTGGGATCAACAATAGTGGAAATCCTTCAAGTGTGAAGGCGGGGACGTAGAGCGTGGCTCGAACCTCGGAAACATATCCTCGTGTTTGCGTTTGCTCAAATTTCTCTAAACTCAAACTCTCTTTATTACTTGCACTATTTATTGTCTTTTATCTTACAAGCATTTTAATTTGAGCATATTGTTAAGTAGATTTTTAATTCCGCATTATTGCCATATTTCATATAGCCATCACCTATTCACCCCCCCTCTAGGTGATTTCAGCTAGCACGTGTTGATTCAAGAGCTCGCGCATCAAGATTGCATCAAGTACTCAAGAGGAGTCTAGCTCATTGGATCAAGGTTTGAACCAAGTCAAGAAGGAGAAGAAGATTTTCAAGAGAAAACTTGTGTCTAGGTTTGTTTTTAGTAAGATTTTGTTTTTAAATAAAATGTAAAGAATAGAATTAGTTGGTGGATTGCTCAAGTTTATATACACTCACACATAAGATTTATATGTGTTTTCATAAAAGAGTTTTTGTTTTGAAAAATACCGTTTTGATTTCTAAGCTTCAAAGTATACATGTGTTTTATCAAAACTTTATTTAGAGCTTAAATGTCAAAAACATAGATATTTCATCATATATGTGTAGTGGATCATATCCATACACACTAAGCTTCAAAAGTGTTTAGAATATTTGTTTTTATATTTGAAGGAGCTTTGAAAAAATCGGTTTTCAATTTGAAAAAATCATTTTAGAAAAATATAGATTTTTGTTTAAGGCAAAACTTTCATATTACAAAAATAGTTCAAAATGTTTGTAACATGTTTTATTTTTTACTCAAACATGTTTGTATATCAAAGTATATTACTGAACTTATTTTTGTAGATTTTTAGAGAATTTATGGGATTTTATTAAAGGTAAAAAAGCCGAGTTTTTAATCCCTGAAAATTGCTGGACTGGTCATCTGCCGGTCGACCGGACGGTCGACCGAGCCAGAAGTCGGTCGACCGCACCGGTCGACCGACGTGCACAAACGTGCACGGCCAAGGGCCGGTTGACCCACGGTCGACCGCCAGAGAGTCTCTGCTATCTGGAAATGGCCCGTCGACCAAGCGGTCGACCGCTGGGCATTTGCCAGGCAACGGTCGACGGCCAGTCGACCGCTCGCTCAACGGTCAGAAATTTGACCGTTGGCTGGTCGACCGGGCGGTCGACCGCAGCAGTCCAGTTTGCTGATTTGGACCCCAACAGCTAGTTTTTTTAGCTTATATATTTGGGTTCCCTTGGACTATTTTTTACAAGATTTTAAGTGGGTTTTGAGCTAGTTTTTCCTACACTTCTAAGTATTTATCTCTACTTGTTTTAGAGCCAAATACTTCCATATCAAAAGGAGAGTTTTTAACAGTGTTTTGAAAAAGAGATTTCTTGAGTTTTTCACCACCAAATCAATCCAAGTTTTCTCACATACACTTGAGCTTTCCATTGCTATATCATTCCTATAGGAGAGTTGTTGTGAGATTGTTTTTAGGTGATCAAAGTGTTTAGATCACCAAGTGTTCACTTTTGTATTTGATGAGGCGGACTTGCGGGTTCGCGTTGTTTCGAGTTCTAGTGGGAGCTCGGTGTAGAGGTGCGGCCTCGGCAAGCTAGTATGCTTGCGTGTGTTGTTCTTGCGGGAACAAGAAAGGGACTAGAGAGTCCAAAGGAGTTCTAGTGTGAACTCGCTTGTAGGTGTTGCGGCACCGAGTGATCCGGTGGGATCATTTTTAGTGGTAATCCTTTATAGTGTTGAAGGCGGGGACGTAGAGCAAGGGTGCTCGAACCTCGAAACAAATCTCCCGTGTTTGCGATTGCTCTCTCTATCTCTTACTTGTCTTTATATCTTGCATGCTTATATTGCCTTTATCTTTATATGCTTGATATATTGTGTGCTTAATTGTTATATGCTTGGGATTGTTTGCTCACACTTGTATTTAACCAAGAGATCCATAGCGGCACCTCAACTCTTATCTAGAGGAATCTTGAGGAGTTAGTCCAGAGCCCTTCAGGGGAATCCGGCTATACTCTTGTGTTATACCTTGTATGTTTAGCTTAAAAATTTTTAGTTTGCATAAATAGTTTTAATTCCTCATTAATTCACCATTAGATTATCTAGTCACCTATTCACCCCCTTCTAGGTGATTACAATTGGTATTAGAGTTTGGTGCTCTTGATTTGGGTCTTACCACCTTGAGTTAAAGATCCTCTTTTATAGCTAATCACAATATTTGTACACACACACATGGATTTCATGTCACCTCCCACTTTTGACATTCTTAACATCCAAACTTGGAAAGTTAAGATGTCCTTGTACCTCAAAGGCCTAGGTAATCATGTTTATCTTACTACCATTAAGGATTCATACTTTAGTAATAGCAAGTATCTTGAGGCTAACTCAAAAGTCATCCATGCATTAAAGAGTACCCTAAATGATGAATATTTATCTAGGGTTTCTAACTTTGATTCAGCTTTTGTAGTATGGAACACTATAGTCTCTCTTGGCGAACAAGAACAATGTTATGCGGGGAGCGACTCGGATGTTGGAAGTAAGGCTTCCAACGTATGCTACATGGTCCAAGGGGATAACCCTCTTGAGGTAAACTCGAATCCTAGTTAGAAGAGGATGTTGATATGTCTTATAATGAACTTGCATGTTTTTGTCAACAACTTCTTGAAAAGTATAAGTTGCTTAAAAAGAATAATAAGAAAATGAAAAATAAATTTGATTCCTTATTAAAAGAAAAAGATTCTTTTCAAACTAAATTGGAAAATATTTCAAAAGAAAATAACATGTTGAAAAAGGACAATATTTCCTTGACTTCTAAATTGAATGATCTTTGTGAAGGAAATACTTCTTTGAAAAATAAAATTATTTTGGTGGAAAAGGAAACAGAAGTTGCTTTGAATGAAAATAACTCTTTAAAAAGAAAAATTGTTGAAAAAGAAAAGGAAAATGTTTCTAAAAAGAAAAGGAATGTTGATGCTCATTCTCATCATGCTTTTCATGCCACTATTGATCAAAATGAGATTAAATTTTTGAAAAATAGAATAGATTGTTTGAGCTCAACTTTGAGCAATTGTGCATTTAACCATAATAGATTGGAAACCTTATTTTCAAAGAAACAAGTTCCACATGTTCATGCACATCACCCATGACATACGTATGCACACTTTACATGTCATGATCATACTCATTCTCATATGCATGCTATGTACAAATGTACACATTGCGGCCGCAAAGGCCATTTAGCAAAGTTTTGTTTTGATAAGATAAATCATATTAATTTTACTAATAAAAATGTTTGGGTTTTGAATAAGACTAACCCCCGTGGACCCAAAAGAAATTAGGTACCAAAGTCTCCACCTCTTGTGTTTGATGTAGGTGTGGGCTCTCACATGGACGTGAGAGGATTGGTGTCTTGGTGGTGGATGCATGGGCTTGATGTACACTACAAATTGATGCATCATTATCAAGGAGTTTGGTGGAAAAACCACCATGTTTTGGAGACTTAGAGTATAGTTCTTTGGTTTGGTAACTATCTCTGAACTTCTAATTTATTTACATGCTTTTACATTGATGATTTTCAGCATTTTTATGTTTTGTGCTTCATGGGGTAAATACTTGTTTAGATGTAGTTTTTGTTAAAACTCGTGTATTTACTTATACAAATAGTGAGCAACATTTGATTCTTATATTTTTGTACTTCATTGCTCATTTGTACTCATTACATGTACATGTATAACCTAGTTTTGATAATTTCCTCATTTACACTGTTTTGCCTATCCTTGTGCATATTTTTGCTTCATGTATATGTAATTTTTGTTCAAAACTAATAAATATACATGTATACCTTGAGTCATTTGCCTTCATGCAAATTACATTATGGACTCATTTAAGTTTAGGATATGTCTGTATATTATTAGTTTGATAAAACATACATATACCTTGAAGCTTTATTTTTATGAAAAATAAATTCTCATGCTTTTCATATTTGTTTGATTAAAAGAAATTCATGTTTATTGATCATTTTCATGAAATTGCTAATTACATGATTTTTGTGCACTCACATTATTTTTATTTATTCATGATTTTGTTTTATGAGCACATATTTGAGCTTTATAGATTTTGAGTGTCAACTTTTGTGTATTTAGTATGATTCATGCGATATATATGTTTGTTTTCCGGTTTGAAGGATCTTTAACTACTTTTTCAAAAACTACTTTAGACTAGTTATTTATTTTTCATTTGGTAGTGTTTTTAATATACAACTACTTTCAAATTTATTTTTGAAAACCCCTACCAACCCCTTGAAGGGCGGACGGATGGGCGATCATGCCTTGTATGCTCAAACTAAATATCTTTTATCATGTACATGAAAAGGATGGATCTTTATGAGTTATACATTTGATTCACATCATATTTTCAATTGGTATCACAATTGATATTTTTTTGTATACTCATATTTTGTTTTCTATATATGTATGCTTCATTTCAAATAATATCAATTTCCGCTGGTATTCTCTTTTCATACATATATATGTTTTAATTGTGCTTGATTTACCATAATCATTACATGTTTAAAGTACAAATTATGTTTATGTTAAGCTTGATTTATTTTAAATGTTAATTGGTATCTAAATTGAGCTTATGCATTGTTTTTAAATGTTTATTGATATCAAAATTTACAATATACTTTAATTGGTATCAATATGTTTCGATTTTCAATTGGGTTTAAATTTCAATTGGTATCACAAATGTTTTACCCATTTGGTATCAAAAATTTATTATGTATTTCAATTGGTATCAAAATTTAATTTAAATTTTAATTGGTATCAAAATATAAGATACTTTACTTTCATTGATATCAAAAATCTTGTGCTATATTAAAATTTTATTTATTTACAAATGGTATCTCAAAATTTGTGTTATTACTTTGAATAATTATCAAAATTTGTGTTAAAAATGTTTGATATGTCTTGCCTATATGCAAGGAGAGCTTAACATCTCTTCTATATATAGATTCATGTTGAGTGTATTTTATATTGAGGAGCTTGATATCTCTACTTTATGTGATACACGTGTACAAGGGGAGCTTCACATCTCCACTTATGCATTGTATATTATACTTTATGTGAAATTATGGTTTTGTCATCCCTTCTTCATGTAATGCATGTATGCAGGGGAGCTAACTCACGTCTCTCTCTTCATGAATGCATATCGCATATATATCTTTATTATTTGATTTGTTTTCACCCCTTTATTGTTGATTTGACAAAAAGGGGGAGAAGCATTTGATGAGTTTATATATGCATGTTTGTTTCATTCCCTTATTTTATACAAAAACGGGGAGAATGATTTTGAGAGTTTATGCACATATGTTTTGCTTATTGATTTGACAAAAAGGAGGAGAGGTATTTGAGTTGTATGCATGTTTATCTCCTTATTTTATGCATATATGTTTGTTTAGTTTATGCATTTCATTGTATATCTTATTGTTTATTGTTATGGATGAGCTAAGGGGGAGCTTCTATGAAGCTTAACTTTAATCCATGCATATATAACTCCATGAGTTTTGTCATCATCAAAAAGGGAGAGATTGTTGGCCTAAAGATCCATCACTCTAGTTTTGATGATGATTAACTCATGTAGTTATAGTACTAATGATCTTGTGTTTAATTAGTCTCAGATATGTGATCAAGATCTTAGTAGGTGTTTAGTTTCAACAAAGAATTTCAAGTCAAGTTTTGGAGCTAACACGTGTTGATTCAAGAGCTCGCGCATCAAGATTGCATCAAGTACTCAAGAGGAGTCTAGCTCATTGGATCAAGGTTTGGACTAAGTCAAGAAGGAGAAGAAGATTTTCAAGAGAAGACTTGTGTCTAGGTTTGTTTTTAGTAAGATTTTGTTTTTAGATAAAATATAAAGAATAGAATTAGTTGGTGGATTGCTCAAGTTCATATACACTCACACACAAGATTTATATGTGTTTTCATGAAAGAGTTTTTATTTTGGAAAATACCGTTTTGATTTTTAAGCTTCAAAGTATACATGTGTTTTACCAAAACTTTATTTTAAAGCTTAAATGTCAAAAACATAGATATTTCATCATATATGTGTAGTGGATCATATCCATACACACTAAACTTCAAAAGTGTTTAGAATATCTTGTTTTTATATTTGAAGGAGTTTCGGAAAAATCGGTTTTCAATTTGGAAAAATCATTTTGGAAAAATACAGATTTTTGTTTAAGGCAAAACTTTCATATTATAAAAATAGTTCAAAATGTTTGTAACATGTTTTGTTTTTTTACTCAAACATGTTTGTATATCAAAATATATTACTGAACTTATTTTTGTAGATTTTTAGAGAATTTATGTGATTTTATTAAAGGTAAAAAGTCAAGTTTTTAATCCCTAAAAATTGCTGGATTGATCTTTTGCCGGTCGACCGAGCCAAAAGTCCGTCGACCGCACCGGTCGACCGACGTGCACAAACGTGCACGGCCAAGGGCCGTTCGACCGTACGGTCGACTGCCAGAGAGTCTCTGCTCTCTGAAATGATCCAATCGACTGAGCGGTTGATCGCTGGGTCATTTATCAGGCAACGGTCGACCGGACCGCTGGCTCAACAAGCTAATAATAATTGAGAGAAAAGGAAAGAAATAGTTCTCAGAACCCGCGGACGCGCTTTCTTTCGATAGCGATTTCTTCGCCTCTAAGATTTCAAATTTTCCTTCTCAATTTCTTATCTAGAATTCTTTGACTCCGTCTATCTAATAATCATTCTTTCTTTGTTTCTTTAATCCAGGGCTTGCAATTTCTTACCGAACCCTAGAAATGGTTCGGGCTCAGTGGGGATAAAATCGAATTTTGGGGAGTTCTAGTTTTCTAGTACACGCATTTCTGTTGGAAGAAGAAAAATTCGATCTTGGGTTTGGTGAGATTTTGGAGGTGAAAAAAGAGAAAGTCTTGGATTATAACTGTTTCCTGGGAATTCTATTTTGTGGGTTTTTGAGTTATTGAGTTGGGGAATAGATGGGTGCTCATCAATCCAAGGAAGAATTGCTGTATCAGCAGGTTAATTATGGAAACATCGAAGGGATTAAAGCTCTTCGTCGTGATGGTGCAGGCCTTGAGGTGAGCCCAATTCGTCGACTTCTATTTGGAAATTTTGAAGATGAGATTTTGGGAAAACAGGTTTTTTCCCCTTTTTCTCAATGACTGGATGATATTAATTTTTTGACATGGTTTCATTTATTTCTTCTTGCAGTGGATTGATAAAGAAGGGAAAACCCCTTTGATGCTGGCTTGCATGAGGCCTGATCTCTTGAATGTTGCAAAAGTGCTAATTGAGTTGGGTGCCAATGTCAATGCTTATCGTCCCGGTAAGAAATCCAACTTGTTCAGTATGCTCCTTACTGTATTTCTTTTTACAGTATTACTGTATTATTTTGTTGTCGTGGTATATGATGTTTTGCTTGGTTAGACTTGATTTTGACACAGATTGTACCAGCTTGAAATTAGTAACAGGCCGATTAAATTGAATACTCCATACAGTTAGTTTTGATCTCATGGTTTTTTTAAAAAATGTGCATTTGAGAAAGAACTCAAATGTTTTGGAGGTTTCTTGTATATTAATTTAGGATGTAGAGAATTTGCTGTTTTAAGATGCAAGCAAGCTTTGTCAGGATTTCTTGTTTGGAAGGATCAAACCTTATGTAAGTTTGATGTTTTAAGTCATATAGATCCTGATTACATGTCCTTCTACGAGTTCCTCATTCTTATTGCAAAAAAGTAGTATGATTTTGGCACCAATGGCACCCAATTCTAGCTCAACTTGTTCTGAGCTAAACAGTACAGGTTTTCGAGGATGGATCATTGTCTATGGAGGGCATATGTTTCATATGAATTGGCCTTGATACCACAAGATGTTGAAGACTTTGATACTACTTTTTGTATAGTTAAATGTTGGGGGTGTTTTGCAGAAGTTCATGATGGAAGCAACATTCCATGGAAATAAAAAGTTCTTGCAGGATGTGTTTTAGTCTTTGGATGTTGGAGAAATGAAAATTTTTATCTATGATTTTTTTTCTTTCAACACACAGATAGAGTAGGTAATGACTATGAGTTGCTATCAACGATTTAATGAAGGAATATGCACCATCTAAAACTACAAAAAAGCTTCAAATTATTAGAAGAAATTTAGTTACTAATAAGGGTGTTAGGCTATGCTCCCTCCTGTCTCTCTCTCCTTTATTTTTCCTTTTTGGGGTAGAAGAGTGAACAAGTGTTTAGAGGAGATTGTCATTGAAATCTATATTTTGTTATTCAAAATGGTAAAAACATACAAAATGTTCATCAATTGTAGAAGAAGCTAAATGCATATCACATAAACTTCAAATATTTCCTTTTCAGAAAAGAAATATAATATCAGGAAAGCCCATGCGCAGAAAGAGTAAGTACAAGTTCTCTTTTTGTGTTTCTCTGTAGTAATTGTACTTCAACAAGGATGTAATTTCATATAATACATTATGTGTGGACTCTTATGTGTCAGGTACTGGGCTTTATTATAATCTTGTTATATGTTGGTATGTCCTCTTTTGGGCATTTTGGCCCAAATTGTACGATAACACATCTTTCCGCATAATAGTGTAGTGCATGAGTCTACATATAAGAATACACATCAATTTTTTTTTTTGTCATTCATGTCTTCGTGGGGGGGGGGGGGGGGGGGAAACTAAAGTTTAAATGAGACACTGGGCCCGTGTTTCGTTGGTGTCTCTGTCCTGGACAGATGCCTTACTATTGTCTTGTGCATCAGTTACAAGGCATTATTTAAGAAGAGCCTTAACTGAGAATTGAGATATGTGAGCTGCAAGTTATCTTTTTAAGATTATGCAACTCATGCTGTCTGGTAACTATTATAAAGCTGAATAGAAGGACATTTGTCTGTGTAATTTTACCTTCAAAATCACACAAGAACAATTTTTGTGTTCATCTAATTTCTCCACTATGCATGTATGCACACTCTTGTGATTGGTGATCTCATGCTTTGTTATATGTTGTAGGGTCTCACGCAGGAACCCCTTTACATCATGCTGCAAAAAAAGGACTCGACCAGACTGTGAATCTTCTACTCTCCAATGGAGGTGTATCTCCTTCAACACGTTAAAATTAACTGTCAACGTAGTCTTTCCTTTTCACATTTGACCTGACAATGCCTAATGTTAATTCGACAGCGAATCCTTTACTGATGAATGATAATTGCCAGACTCCCCTTGATTTGGCTCGCGTGAAGGGCCATTGCGATGTTGTTCGTGCCATCGAGGTATGCTTACACCTGAAGTTTTCCACTGGTTCAGATTTTTTTTTCTTTGTTTGCTGTCTCTATCTTCTGCCTATGTGGCCTCAGTTGAAAACATCTTTTGATCATTCTGTATTTAGGGTCGAATCTGTTTGTTTTGTGGGTGGCTGCGGGAACTTTATGGGCCAAGCATTCTGGAAGCATTTGCGCCACAGTGGGTGCAAAGAAAAATGTATTCGCTTTTTCCCTTTCCTTTTAGTTGAGGATTTTATATGCACGTGGAGATAATTTTAGTGTAATTACTGGAAGTTAAGTACATGCTATAGTTCAAGGCTTCAAGGATTTCTGAGCTTTGAAGTTTCAGTTTGTTCTTATTGCAATCACTCTTTTTTCCAGATGGGCAGTGGTTTTACCCTGTGATTCTCGCAATCCCATGGCGCCTCACAAGTTTGAATTGGCCATTTATCCCGACCTGCAGGTATAACAAAGAACTCCAGCCACTGTTTCCTACTTTAAGCAAGATAATTTTTGTAATGATGTACATATCTCTTGCTGTTATCTTTCTGTCTGTGAAGTTAAACTGTTGCCGGTTTAATTTGTTAGGTATCTACCCATTGTTTTGTTGAAAAGTTGAAGAAATTCTCACCTCTAAATGTTTGATTTGTACATGACTTGATGTAGTTTAAAATAAGCGTGGTTCAAAGAAGCAGATAAACCTATATGAGCAGGGTTTTACAAGTTAGGTCTTCAGTTTTAACTTTATCTTCCATTTATCTTGTTAAGTTTATTTTCATCATTCTCAAGTTTGTTGCACTGAAAACATGCCTTATTCATCTCAGGAGCCTCACTCATCTGTTTGAGGTTGTCCTTGTTTCACACTTGTGGACATGCTAATATCTTAGAGGTGTCTATTAATTATATCTTATTTTGGTGCTTCTTTGAAGCTTATTCTACAAAATGATTTCTAGTTCTGTTCTTTTGTTTTGTTGCAATAATCTTAAACATTCTTGTCTGTAGTACATGTTATCTCTGTTGTTTCCTATAAGCCGGTATTCTATTTGGTAAAAAGGAAGCTGGTCATTTTACTTTGTCATGCTGACATGCTTAGAATGTTATTGCTTGTGAAATTGCTATTACACTACCCAAATATTCTTTGAATACCAGCATGACATCTGTTTCTACCCTTTTCCTTCAAAATGGTTTGGCTATGCAGCACGACTTTTCTGAAAGGTTCCACAAATGATTCTTTGTCGAGGCATCTACACTCTAAAAGTTTTTGGTGCCAAATTTTGTTGTCAGGGAAATGATGGGAAAGGAAGAGGCTTGTGTAATCCTAGTAGGCTAGGCAGCAGGCAGAAAAACCTACCTAATTAGTTATGAAAATTATGATTGGTCGTGTACCTGACATCCACACTCTAAAAGTTTTTGGTGCCAAATTCCTTGCCAAGTAAATGATGGATAAGGGAGAGGCTTGCATAGATCCTAGCAGGTTAGTTAGTAAGCAAAAGAAGTACCTTAATTGGTTATGTAGTAAAGCGCATGCAATGAAGTTGCCATTCTACTACTCTTAAGGGTCCAGAAGGAGGAACAATGATAAATTTGCTATAGGGACCATATTCGCATTCAAGGCATGATAGAAGCCAGAAAGCCAATAAAAAGCACCTGCAGTTCTTTCTTTATGTATATCATCGCTTAATGTGACTTACGTTTTTTATCTCCTTATTGAACATTAGATAGTTAGCTAAATATTCCATAACATAAAAAGTAATAAGATTAAATATATGCATCAACAAAAAAA